>JASTWF010001259.1:47479-97865 GCA_030390025.1 Squalus acanthias | reverse complement strand
GCCCCACCCCTAGCATTGGCCCCACCCATCCAACTAGCCCCACCCCCTGCATAGCCCCACCCCCAGCATTGGCCCCACCCCCCCGCATAACCCACCCCGCATGCCCCCGGCATTGGCCCCACCCCCCCAGCGTTGGCCCCACCCACCCCACATAGCCCCACCCCCAGCATTGGCCCCACCCGCCCTCATAGACCCACCCCCAGTATTGGCCCCACCCACCCGCATAGCCCCACCCCCAGCATTGGCCCCACCCCCGCGCATAGCCCCGCCCCCAGCATTGGCCCCACATCCCTCATAGCCTCACCCCCAGCATTGGCCCCACCCCCAGCATTGCCCCCGCCCTCCGCATAGCCCCACCCCCAGCATTGGCCCCGCCCCCAGCATTGGTCCCACTCTGCCTCTTCCTGCACAGTCACTGGGGCAGCTCCTGGAATTGCCCTCCTCGGGGTGCGCAGGGCTGGGCTGGAAATGGAGCTAGGCCAGTGTCACTCACAGCCGGGGACAAAGAAAACACTTGTGGATGTGCCTGTGCGCAACTTGGCTGCTGCGGGTAATAATAGTAGGGGATTTCAACTTCCCCAATATTAACTGGGATCGTCAGAGTGTGAAAGGCTTAGAGGGTGCGGAATTCTTAAAGTGCATCCAGAAGAGCTTTTTGAGCCAGCATGTAGAAAGTCCTACATGAGAGGGGGTGGTACTGGACCTAATTCTAGGGAATGTAGCCGGGCAAGTGGTAGAAGTGTCAGTGACCATAGTTCGGTGAGATTTAAGGTAGTCATGGAAAAGGACAAAGATGGACCGGAAATAAAGGTTCTAAATTGGGAGAAGGCCGATTTTAATATGATAAAGCACGATCTGGTCAAAGTGGACTGGGATCAGCTACTTGTAGGAAAATTCACATCAGAGTAGTGGGAGTCTTTCAGAAACATAGAAGATAGGACCAGGAGTAGGCCATTCGGCCCCTCGAGCCTGCTCCACCATTTAATGAGATCATGGCTGATCATCCAAATTCAGTACCCTGTCCCTGCTTTCTCCCCATATCCCTTGATCCCTTTCGCCTTAAGAAATATATCTATCTCCTTCTTGAATATATTTCATGAATTGGCCTCAACTGCCTTCTGTGGTAGAGAATTCCACAGGTTCACCACTCTCTGGGTGAAGAAATTCCTCCTCATCTCAGTCCTAAATGGCTTACCCCTTATCCTTAGACTGTGACCCCTGGTTCTGGACTCCCCCGCCATCGGGAACATCCTTCCTGCATCTAGTCTGTCTAGTCCTGTTAGAATTTTATAAGTTTCAATGAGATCCCCTCTCATTCTTCTAAACTCTAGCGAATATAAACCTAATCGACCCAATCTCTCCTCATACGTCATTCCTGCCATCCCAGGTATCAGTCTGGTGAATCTTCGCTGCACTCCCTCCATGGCAAGAACATCCTTCCTCAGATAAGGCGACCAAAACTGCACACAATACTCAAGGTGTGGTCTCACCAAGGCCTTGTACAACTGCAGCAAGACATCCTTGCTCCTGTACTCGAATCCTCTCGCTATGAAGGCCAACATACCATTTGCCTTCTTAACCGCTTGCTGCACCTGCATGCTTACCTTCAACGACTGGTGCATAAGGACTCCCAGGTCTCGTTGCACTTCCCCTTTTCCCAATCTATTGCCGTTCAGATAATAATCTGCCTTCCTGTTTTTGCCACCAAAGTGGATAACCTCGCATTTATCCACATTATACTGCATCTGCCATGCATCTGCACAATCACCCAACTTGTCCAAATCATACTGGAGTTTCTCTGCATCCTCCTCACAACACACATGCCCACCCAACTTTGTGTCGTCTGCAAACTTGGAGATATTACATCTAGTTCCCTCATCTAGATCATTAATATATATTGTGAATAACTGGGGTCTGAGCACCGATCCCAGCGGTACCCCACTAGTCATTGCCTGCCACTCGGAAAAAGACCCGTTTATTCCAACTCTTTGCTTCCTGTCTGCCAACCAGTTCTCTATCCAAGTCAGTACCTTACCCCCAATCCCATGTGCTTTAACTTTGCACACTAATCTCTTATGCGGGACCTTATCGAAAGCCTTCTGAAAGTCCAAATACACCACATCCACTGGTTCTCCCTTATCTATTCTACCAGTTACATCCTCAAAAAATTCCAGTAGATTAGTCAAGCATGATTTACGTTTTGTAAATCCATGTTGACTTTGTCCGATCCTGTCACTGTTTTCCAAGTGCTCTGCTATTACATCTTTTATAATGGACTCTGGCATTTTCCCCACTATCGATGTCAGGCTTACCGGTCTATAATTCCCCGTTTTCTCTCTCCCACCTTTTTCAAATAGTGGGGTTACATTAGCTACCCTCCAATCCATGGGAACTGTTCCAGAATCTGTAGAATTTTGGAAGATGACCAACAATGCATCTAATATTTCTAGGGCCACTTCCTTAAGTACCCTAGGATGTAGATTATCAGGCCCTGGGGATTTATCGGCCTTCAATCCCGTCAATTTTCCTAACACCATTTCCCTACAAATACTGATTTCATTCAGTTCTTTCCTCTCATTAGACCCTATGTTCCCCGACATCTCTGGAAGGTTATTTGTGTCCTCCTTTGTGAAGACAGAACCAAAGTATGTATTTAATTGGTCAGCCATTTCTTTGTTCCCCATTATAAATTCCCCTGATTCTGACTGCAAGGGACCTATGCTTGACTTCAGAAAGGAAATAGAGAGAGTACAACGCCAACATGTTCCCGTAAAGGTCAAGGGTGGGACCAACAAGCCCAGGGAACCCTGGATGTCAAGGGATATACAAGAATGGATTAGGAAAAAAAGGGAGGCTTTTGGCAGATACAAAGGACTAAAAACAGTGGAAGCCCTAGAGGAGTATAGAAAGTGCAGGGGGGTACTTAAAGAAATTAGAAGAGCGAAGAGGGGGCATGAAAAAACACTGGCGGGCAAAATAAAGGAAAATCCCAAGGTGTTTTATAAGTATATTAAGGGCAAGAGGATAACCAGGGAAAGAGTAGGGCCCATTAGGGACCAAAGTGGCAATCTGTGTGTAGAGCCGGAAGATGTAGGTGAGGTTTGAAATGAATATTTTGCATCTGTGTTCACGATGGAGAAGGACGATGTAGGCATAGAAATCAGGCGGGGGATTGTGATATACTTGAACAAATTAATATTGAGAGGGAGGAGGTACTAGCGTATTTAGCGGGCTTAAAAGTGGATAAATCCCCAGGCCCAGACGAGATGTATCCCAGGCTGCTGTGTGAGGCAAGGGAGGAGATTGCAGGGGCACAAATTTTCAGATCCTCTCTGGCCATAGGGGAGGTGCCAAAGGACTGGAGAACAGCTAACATAGTACCATTATTCAAGAAGGGTAGTAGGGATAAACCAGGGAATTACAGGCCTGTGAGCCTAAAATCAGTGGTAGGGAAATTATTGGAAAAAATTCTGAGGGACAGAATCAGTCTCCACTTGGAGAGGCAAGGATTAATCAAGGATAGTCAGCATGGCTTTGGTCAGGGGGAGATCATGTCTGACCAATTTGATTGAATTTTTCGAGGGGTTGACTAGGTGTGTGGATGAGGGTAGTGCAGTTGATGTAGTCTACATGGACTTCAGTAAGGCTTTTGACAAAGTCCCACATGGGAGACTGGTCAAGAAGGTAAGAGCCCATGGGATCCAGGGCAATTTGGCACATTGGATCCAAAATTGGCTTAGTGGCAGGAGGCAGAGGGTAATGGTCAAAGGTTGTTTTTGTGACTGGAAGCCTGTGTCCAGTGGTGTACCGCAGGGATCGGTGCTGGGTCCTTTGCTGTTTGTAGTGTACATTAATGATTTAGATATGAATGTAGGAGGTATGATCAGTTAGTTTGCAGATGGCATGAAAATTGGTGGAGTGGTAAATAGCGAGGAGGGAAGCCTCAGGCTACAGGACGATATAGACGGGTTGGTCAGATGGGCAGAACAGTGGCAAATGGAATTTAACCCTGAAAAGTGTGAGGTGATGCATTTTGGGAGGACTAACAAGGCAAGGGAATACACAATGAATGGTAGGACCCTAGGAAGGACAGAGGATCAGAGGGACCTTGGTGTGCATGTACATAGATCCCTGAAGGCAGCAGGACAGGTAGATAAGGTGGTTAAAAAGGCATATGGGATACTTGCCTTCATTAGCCGAGGCATAGAATATAAGAGCAGGGAGGTTATGATGGAGCTATACAAAACGCTAGTTAGGCCACAGCTGGAATACTGTGTGCAGTTCTGGTCACCACACTATGGGAGGGATGTGATTGCATTGGAGAGGGTGCAGAGGAGATTCACCAGGATGTTACCTAGGCTGGAGCGTTTCAGCTATGAAGAGAGACTGGACAGGCTGGGGTTGTTTTCCTTAGAGCAGAGAAGGCTGAGGGGGGACCTGATTGAGGTGTACAAAATTATGAGGGGCATAGATAGGGTAGATAGAAAGGAACTTTTCCCCTTAGTAGAGGGGTCAATACCAGGGGGCATAGTTTCAAGGTAAGGGGCAGGAGATTTCGAGGGGATTTGAGGAAAAACTTTTTCACCCAGAGGGTGGTTGGAATCTGGAACTCACTGCCTGAAAGGGTGGTAGGGGCAGGATCCCTCAACATTCAAGAAGCATTAAGATGAGCACTTGAACCGCCATAGCATACAAGGCTACGGACCAAGTGCTGGGAAATGGGATTAGAATAGACAGGGCTTGATGGCCGGCGCGGACACGATGGGCCTCTTTCTGTGCTGTATAACTCTATGGGGGAATAATTCAGTTGGTTGCGCCTCCCGTTAGCGCCTTAAGAGGGCGCTAATGGGGCGCAAAGCAACTAGCGCCCGGGCGCAGCGATATTTGCGCCGCTCGCGAAATTAACTAGACATTTTGCGGTGGCGCTAAACAATACCGCCCCGATCTCCTGCGCACGCAGATCTTGACGTCAAACGAGGGTGCAACGCCCTTGTGGCGCCCCGGAGCAGAAATTGAGTGGCACCCCCATCCTTTCTGCCTGGCGCAACCAACGACAGGTAGACTGGAACGTTTCCCAGTCGCTGTGGGGCTGGGGGGCGCTATTTAAAGGGGCCCTCTTCCTGGCTTTCTCTGTGGTAGACATTTTTGCACCACTCGTTCTGAGAGAGAGAGGGAGATTCGGAGAGAGAGAAAGAGAGACTTCTGCATTGAGCCAACACTGTGTGAGGTAGTTTTGGCTACTGATCATAAATTTGCAGGTACTTTGGTTTTTGACCTTCATAACTCTGATTGCCAAGAGACTATGGGGGCTGCACTGATTGGGGGCGTCGTCCTGCGCCAGCAGAATCGGAGGCCACAGAGACGCAGAGAGAGAGTGGCAATCATGGCCAGATGGAGGAGGGCCAACAGGTCTCTGTACAGGAGACCTTACCCTCCCAGGGTATTTCGCCAACAGTTCTCCTACATTCACATGTCTGAGGAGCAGTGTTTGCGAAGGCGGCGCTTCAGCAAAGAGGTAGTCACTGAGCTCTGCCACCTGCTGCAGCCAGATCTGCAGCCTCAACTGAGGTCCAGGATGTCTCTGTCGGTGGCAGTGAAGATCACAGTGGCTCTGAACTTTTATGCCACTGGCTCATTTCAATCAGCTACTGGGGACATCGCCAATATCTCCCAGTTCGCGGTGCATTACTGCATCCGTCAGGTCACAAATGCCCTCTATAAAAGAAGACGAGAGTACACCTCATCTCCCCATGACCCCAGACAAGCAGCAAGAACGCGCAATGGGCTTTGTGAGGATAGCGGGCTTCCCCATGGTGCAGGGCGCCATTGACTGCACGCATGTGGCTTTGCGTGCTCCGCATGAGAATGCCGAGGATTTCCGCAACAGAAAGTGGTTCCATTCCTTAAACGTTCAGTTGGTCTGTGACCACAAACAGCTGATACTCGCTGTCAATGCCCACTATCCTGGCAGCTGCCACGATGCATTCATCCTGTGCCAGACTACTGTGGCAGAACTTTTCCAGGCACCGCATCAGCCAGTTGGTTGGCTTCTCGGGGACAAGGGATATCCACTGTGCACCTGGTTGATGACACTGCTCCGTACGCCCAACACCCCTGCTGAGCTGCGGTACATCGAGAGCCATCTCGCTATCAGAAACATCGTTGAGCACACAATTGGCGTGCTGAAGCAACGGTTCCGCTGTCTGGACCACTCAGGAGGAGCCCTGCAGTACTCGCCTGAGCGAGTCTCCCTCTTCGTAGATGTGTGCTGCATGCTGCATAACCTGGCAATCCTCAGGACCCAGCCAATGCCACCAGGCCTTGGAGCACCACCAGAGGAAGAGGAGGAGGAAGAGGAGGAGGATGATCATCAGCAGCACCAAGGCGGGAGGGAGGCCCACAATGTAGAAACTGGAAGGGTTGTCCATCAACGGCTGATAGCAAGCCGCTTCTAGGCCCCTGCTGAGGAAATGGCTTCTGCCATTGAGAACAACATGAATGAAACCAACCCACAACCCCTAAGCCGGCCAAGGCAGCAATGATTCCAAAGACCAAACAAGTACATTTTGAATACAAAAACTTATTTATTTTACAAACTCTGTGTCTGTCATTTCTTCATGACAAACTAATAGAAAGATACACAAAAAAACAGTCATTAACATAACTGGTTCTCACAGATAGGGTGTATAAAATAGCCAAAAAAAGCACCAGAGCGGAAGATTGGGAACAGTTTAAGATAGAGCAAAGGAGGACAAAGGGCTTAATCAAGAGGGGCAAAATAGCTTACGAAAGCAAGCTGGCGGAAAATATAAAAACTAACTCCAAAAGCTTTTACAAGTATATCAAGAGGAAAAGACTGGTGAAAACCAAAGTTGGTCCATTGCAGTCAGATACGGGGGAATATATAATGGGAAATAAGGAAATGGCAGACCAACTAAATGCATACTTTGGGTCAGTCTTTACGAAGGAAGACACAAAAAACCTCCCTGGGATATCGGGAAAAATAGGGACATTGGCAAAGGAGGAACTGACGCAAATCAATATCTCTAAGGATATGGTGTTAAGGAAGCTAAAGGGATTGAAGGCGGACAAATCCCCAGGGCCTGATAACATGCATCCTAGGGTACTGAAGGAGGTGGCCCTAGAGATAGCGGATGCACTAAGTATGATTTTTCAGAATTCATTAGACTCGGGAACAGTGCCCATGGATTGGAGGGTAGCTAACGTTACCCCACTATTCAAAAAGGGGGGTAGGGAAAAAGCAGGTAATTACAGACCTGTAAGCCTTACATCAGTTGTGGGCAAAATGCTGGAGTCCATCATTAAGGATGAAATAGCGGAGCACTTAGCAAATGGGGACAGGATAGGACAGAGTCAACATGGATTTACAAAGGGTAAATCGTGCTCGACTAATCTATTGGAATTTTTTGAGGGAGTAACTGGTAAAATAGATGGGGGAGAGCCAGTAGATGTGGTGTACCTGGACTTCCAAAAGGCCTTCGACAAGGTCCCACATAAAAGATTAGCATGTAAAATTGAAGCTCATGGGATAAAGGGGAAAGTATTGACGTGGATAGAGAACTGGCTGTCAGATAGAAAACAGAGAGTTGGAATAAACGGCTCATTTTCTGAATGGCAGGCAGTAACAAGTGGGGTACCGCAGGGATCTGTCCTGGGTCCCCAGCTGTTCACAATTTACATTAATGACCTGGATCAGGGAGTCGGATGCAGCATTTCCAAATTTGCAGACGACACTAAACTAGGAGGGGGGGTGGGCTCAGAGGAGGAGACCAGGAAGCTCCAGAGCGATTTGGACAGACTGGGTGATTGGGCGGTTAAATGGCAGATGCACTATAATGTGGACAAGTGCGAAGTTATCCACCTTGGGTGCAGGAACGGGAGGGCAAATTATTATTTAAATGGCAATAAATTGGGAGAGGGGGAAGTACAGAGAGACCTGGGTGTTCTTGTACACCAGTCACTGAAGGCGAGCATGCAGGTGCAACAGGCGGTCAAGAAGGCAAACGGTATGCTGGCCTTCATAGCAAAAGGGTTGGAATACAGGAACAGGGATACCTTGCTGCAGCTGTACAGGGCACTGGTGAGACCACACCTCGAGTACTGTGTACAGTTTTGGTCGCCTCATCTGAGGAAAGATGTTCTTGCCATGGAGGGGGTACAGCGGCGATTCACCAGGCTGATACCAGGAATGGCGGGATTGACCTACGAGGAGAGACTATGTAGTTTAGGGATGTACACACTGGAGTTTAGAAGATTGAGAGGGGACCTCATAGAAGTGTATAAAATTCTGACAGGTCTAGACAGACTAGATGCAGAAGGAATGTTTCCCTTGGCGGGTGAGAACAGAACTAGAGGACATAATTTAAGGATAAGGGCTAAACCATTTAGGACAGAAATGAGGGGGAATTTCTTCACTCAGAGGGTGGTGCCTGATTTGCCTCCCATAGGTGAATAGCCCTTACTGTATGCAAATTGTGGAATGTGCATGTGTGTTTCATGAGAGGGCCATAGGTGTTGGATGAGTGTTGGGCATTGGGGTTTTAAGACCCTCTGGCCATAGAGTGAGGTTGAGATGGAGGGATGGAGAGGTATTGAAAAAAAGCCACTCACCCTGATGACCCGAGTGAGGTCGTTGAACTTTTTTCGACATTGTATATGGGTCCTGGGCACCATGCTCCTGGAGGAGACGCTCTGAGCCACCTCCCTCCACACTCTTCCGTACTCGCGCGGCAAAGGCCTCCTGCCACTCTCAGGGAAGTGTATAGATTTTCTGCGCTCCACCGCGCCAACCAGAGCATCCAAGGCCCGCTCACTGAAGCGCTGAGCTCGTTCTCTGACCCTCTCCATAGTCCTTGGCTGGAAGATTTAGGCACAGGTCTCTCCAGGCCGAGATTCAAAGCTCCAATGAGCAGGGTGTGGCTGGAGTGCAAGATCGACCCTCCCCTTTAAGAACTGTCCGGCGCCAGTGTGTCTGTGTTCCATCGCTAACTGACAGCACCTGCACTGCGCCAGCGCTCTGAGTTAGCGCCTCGCTCCTCGGCCTTTGCGCCTTAAGACAGATGTGTAGCGCCTGATTTAGCGCTCCAATCACCTCCAGGGGCAATTAAAGTGAAGTTTGCAGTCGGAGGCGATAATTAGCGCCAGGCGCTAATCTTTGCGCCCGGCCGATAATTGCGCCCCAAATGGGGCGATACTGAATTTCTCCCCCTATGACTCTAGGGGATTTGAGGGGAAATTTCTTCACCCAGAGGGTTGTGGGGGTCTGGAACTCACTGCCTGAAAGGGTGGTAGAGGCAGGAACCCTAACCACATTTAAAAAGTACTTGGATGTGCACTTGGGATGCTCTAACCTGCAGGGCTACGGACCAAGAGCTGGGAAGTGGGATTAGGCTGGATAGCTCTTTGTTGGCCGGCGCGGACACGATGGGCTGAAATGGCCTCCTTCCGTGCTGTAACTTTCTATTCTATGATTCTATGATTCTTGTACACCTCCATCAAATCACCCTTCAACCTCCTTTGCTCCAATGAAAACAAACCCAGCTTCTCCAACCTGTCCTTGTAGCTAAGATCCCCCATCCCCGGAACCATTCTGGTAAATCTCCTCTGCACCCTCTCAAGTGCCTTCTCATCCTTCCTAAAGTGTGGTGACCAGAACTGGACGCAATACTCCAGCTGTGGCCTAACCAGTGCTTTATAAAGGTTCAGCATAACTTCTCTACTTTTGTACTCAATGGGCTCGATTTTGCCAGGCCCGAGGAGGCGGGATTGGAGGCGTGTGAGTTGTTAAAATCGCCAAAAATGGCGGGTGGGCCCGATCCCGCCTCCGAGCAATTTTCCCACATGCGTGTTTTCTGACCCCGTTTCCATCCCGCCTCCAAAAGGCGGGATAGGCCCTTAACAACCATTTAATTGCCTCTATTATCCCATTTTGAGAGGCCTTTCTGATTTTACCACTTTTCCCACGTGCTGCACGTCTCCTCTGGAACACGCCAGTGAATCCTGGCGGCCTCACAAGTGGATTGCTTACTAACAGCTGCAGCTCCACCATTAAAAAGGAGTTTTCAGCAATCATCATTTGCAGGTGGCAGAACTTTGTCTCAGGTCTGGGGGAACTTTTAGCAGGCCTACTCATTGTTCTGGAAGTTTGGAGCCTGACACCCATCTCCAGTGTGACCTCCTGGGAAACCCCTCTCCCCACCTTGAATGAGTGCTTCCTCAACTGAGGTATATACCAGAAGAATGGGAACTATTTATTTCCTTTCCTCCTGGACATCAGATTCGGACGAAGACCAGCCGCGGCAGCAGCAGAACCCTGAACAACAGCAGCACCAACTGCAGGAGCAACAGCAGGAGCTCCAAGCTGCTGCTCGCCCACCTGAAGCTGCACAGGCCAGAAGGCACCAGCGCATGGAAGCACGTCGGCGCAGGAGATACCCCCAAAACAGGGTCTACAGACAGAGGATCAGCTGCCTCAACATGACTGAGCAGGAGTGTCAAAGGAGGCTCCGACTTTCGCGAGAGGTAGTGGGTGACATCTGCGCAATGCTGCAGCAAGAGCTGGAGCCCAGAGGAGCAGGTGGACACCCCTTACCAATGGCCATCAAAGTCACCACCGCACTCAACTTTTTTGCTTCAGGCTCATTCCAGGGATCAGCAGTAGACATCAGCGGTGTCTCCCAGGTGGCTGCACACACTTGCATCACGCAGGTAACCGATGCCCTCTTTGCCATCGCTCATAATTACATTAATTTCTCCAAGGATCAAGCCAGTGTAACTGAGCGTGCGGTTGGGTTAGACAATCTGGCAGGCTTTCCAAGGGTGCAGGGCGTCGTTGACTGCACACATGTGGCCCTTAAGGCACCCCATCACAATCCAGGTATTTTTGTCAACCGCAAGGGCTTCCACTCCCTCAACGTACAGCTGGCGTGTGACCACAAGGAGGAAATTTTGCATGTTTGCGCCAAGTACCCTGGCAGTTGGCATGACTCCTTCATCCTGCGCCAGTCTAGTGTGCCTCCGCTCTTCAGCCCGCCAGACCAACTTTTCGGATGGCTACTTGGAGACAAGGGCTATCCCCTGAAGACGTGGCTAATGACGCCATTGAGGAGCCATCCAACGAAGCTGAGGAGCGCTACAACTCCAGCCACATTTCCACCAGATCCATAATCGAACAAACCATCGGTTTGCTGAAGATGCGCTCCAGATGCCTTGATAGATCAGGTGGAGCCCTGCAGTACTCAGCAGCCAGGGTCTCCAGAATTGTCGTGGTCTGCTGTGCACTTCACAACATGGCACAGCGTCGTGGCTTGCAGATGCCTGAGGAACAAATGGCTCATCACATAGCCTCCTCAGATGAGGAGGAGGAGGAGGAGAGCGACAACGAACAGCTTGCAGAGGTGCATCAACCAGCGGCAGCAGCATGCAAGCACATTGCTGGCCGGGATGCAAGGGACGCATTCATTTTGGCCAAAAGGGTGTAAAAGAAATGACAGCCATCCATGGCTAAGTAAAGAAATTAAAGAAAGTATCCAACTAAAAACAAGGACATATAAGGTAGCCAAAGTTAGTGGGAGGATAGAAGATTGGGAAGTCTTCAAAAGACAACAAAAAGTAACTAAAGGATTGATTAAGAAAGGGAAAATAGACTATGAAAATAAATTAGCAAAAAATATAAAAACAGATAGCAAGAGTTTCTATAGTTATATAAAAAGAAAAAGGGTGGTTAAGGCAAACGTAGGTCCCTTAGAGGATGAGACCGGGAAATTAATGGTGGGAAACATGGAGATGGCAAAAATGCTGAACAAATATTTTGTTTCAGTCTTTACGGTAGAGGACACTAAGAATATCCCAACACTGGACAAACAGGGGGCTCTAGTGGGGGAGGAGCTAAATACGATTAAAATCACTAAGGAATTGGTACTCAGTAAAATAATGGGACTCAAGGCGGATAAATCCCCTGGACCTGATGGCTTACATCCTAGGGTCTTGAGGGAAGTGGCAGTAGGGTTTGTGGATGCTTTGGTAATAATTTTCCAAAACTCCCTGAACTCAGCAAAGGTCCCGGCAGATTGGAAAACTGCTAATGTAACACCCTTATTTAAAAAGGGTTGTAGGCAGAAGGCTGGAAATTATAGACCAGTTAGCCTAACATCTGTGGTGGGTAAAATTTTGGAGTCTATTATTAAGGAGACAGTAACGGAACATTTAGATAAACATAATTTAATAGGACAAAGTCAGCATGGCTTTATGAAGGGGAAGTCATGTCTGACAAATTTGCTTGAGTTCTTTGAGGACATAACGTACAGGGTGGAGAAAGGGGAACCAGTGGACGTAGTGTATTTAGACTTCCAGAAGGCATTCGACAAGGTGCCACACAAAAGATTATTGCTCAAGATAAAAAATCACTGGATTGGGGGTAATATTCTGGCATGGGTGGAGGATTGGTTATCTAACAGGAAGCAGAGAGTTGGGATAAATGGTTCATTCTCGGACTGGCAACCAGTAGCCAGTGGTGATCCGCAGGGGTCGGTGCTGGGTCCCCAACTCTTTACAATCTATATTAACGATTTGGAGGAGGGGACCGAGTGTAACATATCAAAGTTTGCAAATGATACAAAGATGGGAGGGAAAGTAGAGAGTGAGGAGGACATAAAAAACCTACAAGGGGATATAGACAGGCTGGGTGAGTGGGCAGAGATTTGGCAGATGCAATACAATATTGGAAAATGTGAGGTTATGCACTTTGGCAGGAAAAATCAGAGAGCAAGTTATTATCTTAATGGCGAGAAACTGGAAAGTACTGCAGTACAAAGGGATCTGGGGGTCTTGGTGCAAGAAAATCAAAAAGTTAGTATGCAGGTGCAGCAGGTGATCAAGAAAGCCAATGGAATGTTGGCTTTTATTGCTAGGGGGATAGAATATAAAAACAGGGAGGTATTGCTGCAGTTGTATAGGGTATTGGTGAGACCGCACCTGGAGTACTGCATACAGTTTTGGTGTCCATACTTAAGACATACTTGCTCTCGAGGCAGTACAAAGAAGGTTCACCAATGATGGGTGAAACTAGAACTAGGGGACATAATCTTAGAATAAGGGGCTGCTCTTTCAAAACTGAGATGAGGAGAAACTTTTTCACTCAGAGGGTAGTGGGTCTGTGGAATTTGCTATCCCAGGAAGCTGTGGAAGCTACTTCATTAAATAAATTTAAAACAGAAATAGACCGTTTCCTAGAAGTAAAGGGAATTAGGGGTTACGGGGAGCGGGCTAGAAATTGGACATGAGTTTGAGTTCGGATCGGTCAAGGCCCTGTGGGTGGCGGAGCGGGCCCAGGGGCCGAGTGGCCTGGTCCTGCTCCTACTTCTTGTGTTCTTTAGAGTTGAGGTTGGATCAGATCAGCCATGATCTCATTGAATGGCGGAGCAGGCTCGAGGGGCCGATTGGTCTACTCCTGCTCCTATTTCTTATGTTCTTATGTTCTTATTTGTTTAGCCTAGCCAATCAAGCACTTTTGCCCCGCAGCCTCTTACCAGAGCATCGACAATGGCCATGAACCTGCGGATTCCTATCACTCTAACCACCATACTGACAATTGCAAGTCACCCATAGCCCTCAATTTGGAAGTCCCATTAGCGAAATGACACACGCCACAACTGCAACAGTTTGCCATCAGAATTTTTTATGACAATAAGCACCTGATGGCTTTTCAAAATTAAACACAACATTACACCCAAGTGACTACCCTTGTGACTACTTGTGCATTATCTTCCTCTTACGCGTGCTCCTACGTGGTGCTTCCCCTGTGGCTTCAGCTGATGTGGAGGCCCCTTGCTCACTTTCATGCTGCTCCTGCTTCGACACCTTTGGCGGTCGTCCTCTGGGTTTGCGAGCCTGTGAGGGCTTGGCAACAGTCTGCTCCTCCTGTGGCTGTGCAGGGGCTGAGACGCTGATCTCAGTTGGGTGGGGACTCTGGTGGGGCTCTGACCGAGGGCTCTGCAGTGGCATGGTCGTTTGAGCGCTTGGAGAGGAGCCCCCACTTCCTTGTTCTCTGCCACCAACATCCCTCTCATGGGTCAGCCCCACTTCAGAGCTAACAAGTGGCTGGACAGCACCTTGCTGCACTGCAGGGGGGCTATGAGGACCCGTTTCTGCACTGGAAGTCCGACTCCAGAGGACTTCCATGAAGGTCTGGTTTCTATGCTCAGTAGCTGACCATCGCTCCTCAAGAGATGCCAGTCTATTCTGAACAATGACCATGTTTTCTACACTCTGGTGACTTAGCTCCTCCATGGCCGTAGCCATCCTCTCCTCTACTGTAGCCATTCTTTCCACGGAGGTTGCCATCCTTTCCATGGTGATGCGTTCATGCGCCAATGCCTCCACAAAGGCTCTGCTCATGTTCGCAATGGACTCCTCCAATCGCTCCACACTCACAGCGATCCTGGAGACAAAACCTGACAGAGACTCCTGCACCTGTTCCTGGAGTTCCAGCACTGCTCTCCTTCTGGATGGACCCGGAGGCACAGTGTCGACATGCAGCTGAGCCGAGCTGGCAGAGTCCTGCGCCCTCCGACGAGGACTCTCCACTGCTGTCCCTGTCTCCACCATCTGCTGATGCTCACTTGTGAGCTGTGATACACCAGGTGACAACTCTACTCTATGTCCCGAAGGTCCCACCGAGGTGTGAGTGTCTGCGCTGGTGATGTGTGCACTTAATTCTGGTGACAGAGCGCCCTCAGAGGTTGCAGCTTCCTCTGAGGAGTCTGGAAGCTCAGGCTCTTCCTCATGGACAGTGGGGACGGGGGCTCTCGATGGTCCTGTGGGGGAGTAAAGGAAAGAGTTAGAGATGTGAGGTCAAGGTTACATGCACATTGAATAGTGCAGATGATCATAAGTCAATGTGTTAGAGCATCAGATTCATTATCAGTGACTCATGCAATGTCAATGAGAGAGATGCCAAACTATTCTGTCACCAGCTTGCTGTGATGCACCCGCCTGTCCGTCCCCCACTTGGGAATCCTCCTCGATCCCGGCGATTTCCAGGGCCGCCTCCTCCCAGGGGGTGAGCTGGGCTACTGAGGGTGGCCCTCCTCCTCTCATGGCTCTTTCCCTCTTATTGTGGGCTCTCTTTTCCTGCAATGAGGGACAGAAGTGGAGTTTGAATGAGAATGAAGGAGTGAGTGAAGAGAATCCATAGCATAGATGCTTAGAAGGAGACAAAGGACCCTCCCTGTGTGTTGTAAGTTGTTGTCATTGCATCACAGTGATAGAGAGTGTGAGGGCTGCATGGTCGAGTAGTTAAGTGAATGTGACCATAGAGAGGGAATGGGTAAGGGTGCAGGGATGTCAGTGTCAAGTGGGATGTGGAGGAAGAGGTTGGCAAAGCAGAGTGCTGGTGAGGAGAGGCGATGGGGATCAGATTGAGGGTGATGGGAAAGTCATACTCACTTTTCCTGTGCGGAGAAGGTCATGAAACCTCTTCCTGCACTGCAGCCAGGTTCTACGGAACATAGAGATGGCATTGACCTCCTGGGCCACTTGCAGCCACACAGCTTTAGTTTGTTGTGGTGGCTTTTTTCTCCCTGAGGAAGGGAAGAGCACCTCCTTATTGGTTCTTGCTCCCTCCACCAGAGCTTGGAGGGAGGGCTCATCAAATCGTGGAGCACATTTTTGCCTGCTGGTGGACATATTCGTACAATAAATTCCTCAGTACAATCAGCATAAAGATTCCAGTCTCCAGAAGAAGCAAGGCTGCTTGCAGGCCTTAAAAGCAGCAGCACTGATGATGTCATCGGAGGCGACTTTCTGGATGGAAAGACTAATTGGGCCAGGGGTTCCCACACGCTGGAACTCAAGTGCCCAATTAGGGGAAAATCACACTTTTTTCCCACTTCACATCGGAGTCGGGGTCCTGACAGGGAAACCACCTGAAACGCCCCAGCCCGCCCACACTGGCAAAATCCAGCCCAATGCCTCTATTTATGGACCCAAAATCCCATGGGGTAAAAATTCACTTGGTTGCGCCTCCCGTTAGCGCCTTAAGAGGGCGCTAATGGGGCGTTAAGCCGCTAACGCCCGGGCGCAGCGATGTTTGCGCCGCTCGAGAACTTAACTTGAGATTGTGCGGCGGCGCTAAAACTTACCGCTGCGACCACCTGCGCGCGCAGATTATGGCGTCATTCCATGGTGCAACGCCCTTGGGGCGCCCCGGAGCGGAAATTGAGTGGCGCCCCCTGCCTTACCGCCTGGCGCTTCCAACGACCGGAAGACTGGAACGCTATCAATCGGTGTGGGGCTGGGGAGGGCGCTATTTAAAGGGGGCCTCTTCCTGTCTTTTTCTGTGGTCGACATTTATGCACCACTCGTTCTGAGAGAGAGAGAGAGATTCGGAGAGAGAGAGAGAGAGACTTCTACATTGACTCAAGGCTTTGTGAGGTAGTTTTGCCTATTCATCCTAACTTTGTTGCTACTTTAGTTGCTGTACCTCATTACTTTTCTGGCAAAGAGAATATGGGGGCTGCACTGATTGGGGGCGTCGTCCTGCTCCAGCTGAATCGGAGGATACAGAGACGCAGACAGAGAGTGGCAATGATGGCCAGACGGAGGAGGGCCATCAGGCGCATGTACAGGAGAGCTTACCCTCCCAGGGTATATCGTGAACAGCTCTCCTACATCCATATGTCCGAGGAGCTGTGTTTGCGAAGGCTGCGATTCAGCAAGGAGGTGGTCACTGAGCTCTGCCACCTGCTGCAGCCAGATCTGCAGCCTCAGCTGAGGTCCAGGACGTCTCTGTCGGTGGCAGTGAAGGTCACAGTGGCTTTGAACTTCTACGCCACTGGCTCATTCCAAGCTGCTGTTGGGGACCTCGCCAATATCTCCCAGTTCGCGGTGCATCGCTGCATCCGGCAGGTCACCAATGCCCTCTTCAGAAGGAGACGAGAGTTCATCTCTTTCCCTATGACCCCAGACAAGCAGCGTGACCGTGCTCTGGGCTTTGCGAGGGTAGCGGGCTTCCCCATGGTGCAGGGCGCCATTGACTGCACGCATGTGGCTTTGCGTGCTCCGCGAGAGAATGCAGAGGAATTCAGGAACAGAAAGGGGTTCCATTCCTTGAATGTCCAGTTGGTCTGTGACCACAGACAGGTGATACTCGCTGTCAATGCCCACTATCCGGGCAGCTGCCACGATGCTTTTATCCTGCGCCAGACTACTGTGGCAGAAGTTTTCGAGGCACCGCATCAGCCAGTTGGTTGGCTTCTCGGGGACAAGGGGTACGCATTGAGCACCTGGCTGATGACACCGCTCCGTACGCCAAACACCCCTGCTGAGCTGCGGTACAATGAAAGCCATCAAGCAACCAGGAACATTATTGAGCGCACAATCGGCGTGCTGAAACAACGGTTCCGCTGTCTGGACCATTCCGGAGGAGCCCTGCAGTACTCGCCTGAGCAAGTTTCGAACTTCGTAGTCGTGTGCTGCATGTTGCACAACATGGCAATCCTCAGGACCCAGCCAATGCCACCAGGCCTTGTAGCACCACCAGAGGAGGAGGAGGAAGAGGAGGAAGAGGACGAGGACGATGATCATCAGCAGCACCAAGGCGGGAGGGCGGCCCACAATGGTCAAACTGCAAGGGCCGTCCGTCAACGGCTAATAGCAAGCCGCTTCTAGGGCCCCTGCCATTGCTACCAACATTAATCAACCCAGCACGCAACCCCTAAGCCGGCCAAGGCACCAATAATTCCAACCACCAGCCATGTATATTTTGAATACAAAAACTTATTTATTTTACAAACTCTGTGTGTGTCAATTCCTCATGACAAACTCATAGAAATAAACACAAAAAAACAGTCAATAACATAACTGGTTCTCACAACCTGGAGATAATGTCCAAAACACTAAACAAAAGTTGGACCATGAACCTCGGCCTTTAATAAAAAAATGACCAGCATTTTGTCACACCTCCTACTTTTTGCCCTTCGAGGGTGATCTCCTTCCCTTGCGCACTTCCCCCCTTCTAACCCTACTGCTCCTCCGTAATGGGACCTCAGTGGCTGCAGCAAGGCTGGTGGAAGGCTGCTGCTCGTCAGACCCTGACACTGCAGATGCCCCTGAAGGACGGCCTCGACCACTTCTGGGCCTGGAGGGCCCGGCTGCAGACTGCACCAACTCTGCATGGGCGGCAGCAGTCTGTCCTACAGGCGGTGGCAAGTGCAGTGGAGAAGTGACAGTGTTGGCAGCAGGAATGCTGTCATCGTGCGAGAGGACAGCAACTCCCTGCTCGCCCGACACACTGGCACTCCCACGGGGCAGCACTTCAGCATCCGGAGCAATCTGCCGGAGAACAGATTGCTGGCCTGCTGCGGCGCGGTGACAGCCCCGGGGACATGTGCACGAACCATCGAGGTTGGCAGCAGTCTGTGCTCGCGTGGCCTCCATCTGAGTCTGTATGAGAGCAGTCAGAGGTGGGATCATGGCAGCCAGTGACTGAATTGCAGCACTAAGCGTTAGTGTGGCATCCGCCTGTGCTACAGCGAAGTGCTCCACACTCCTTGCCAGTGACTCAATGCATTCGGGCACCCTTCCCACTGCATCCATGAGCTCAGTGTGCATGCCCACCGCCTGGGTGTTCATTTCTGCGATCAGCCGCTCCTCCTCTGCGTCCATTGCAGTAGGAGTGTCTGGCATACTCTCCCTCTGGGGAGAAGGCCCCCGTTCTTCCCTACCCCGCCCATGGCGTTGCTGCAGCCCGCTGGGTCCTGGAGCTTCACCATCATCAGCCCCTTCCCCCCTGCTCCTCTCCGGGGAAGGCGTGTTCCCAGTGTGGGCATGGGCTTCCTCGGGAGAGGGTGGCACTGATGCTCTGGCTTCCTCTTCCTCCTCAGCTGCAGCATCACTCCCAGTGGCAGCTTCAGGGCCCGTCTCCTCAGCTGGTGAATCACCATCTGAAAGCAGGGAGGTACAAGAGTGGCTTTAGCGTGAGGACAGGGTGGCAGTAAGGGAGGAATAAGTGCAGCGAGTTAGCAAGTTGGATTGAAAGTGTCAAAGGCTGGTGTTGTGAGGGACAAGTGGAAGGACAGAGGACAAAAAGGTGATGACCTTACCATTGCTGTCCACAACGGGGTCGGCGTCTCCAGTGGTGACGGGACCGATCACCCGGCTTGCCACAATCCTGTGGACGCGCTCCTCCAGATCGCTGAGGGGTTGCAGCTGAGGCCGCCCTCCACCTGTCCGTTGCTGCTGTCTCCGATTATGCGCCAGCTTGGCCTGTAAGAAAAAGGACAGCATCTGAGTAAATATACAGCCATGGTCTTGCCTGATGTGCCTCCCATAGGTGAATAGCCCTTACAATATACAGCCATGGTCTTGCCTGATGTGCCTCCCATAGGTGAATAGCCCTTACAATATACAGCCATGGTCTTGCCTGATGTGCCTCCCATAGGTGAATAGCCCTTACAATATACAGCCATGGTCTTGCCTGATGTGCCTCCCATAGGTGAATAGCCCTTACTGTATGCAAAGTGTGGAATGTGTGTGTGTGTTTGATGAAAGGGCCATAGGTGTTGGATGAGTGTTGTGCATTGGGGTTTTAAGACCCTCTGGCCATAGAGTGAGGTTGAGATGGAGGGATGGAGAGGTATTGAGAAAAAGCCACTCACCCTGATGACCCGAGTGAGGTCGTTGAACTTTTTGCGGCATTGAGTATGGGTCCTGGGCACCATGCTCCTGGAGGAGACGCTCTGAGCCACCTCCCTCCACACTCTTCTGAACTCGCGTGGCAAAGGCCTCCTGCCACTCTCAGGGAACAGCATACATCGTCTGCGCTCCACTGCGCCAACCAGAGCATCCAAGGCCCGCTCGGTGAAGCGATGAGCGCGTTCTCTCACCCTCTCCATGCTTGGCAGCAAAATGGATTCACAGGTCTCTCCAGGCTGAGATTCAAGGCTGCAATGAGCAGGGTGTGGCTGGGGAGCAAGTGGCCCCCCCCCCGCTTTAAGAAGTGTCCAGCGCCAGTGTGTCTGTGTTCCCTCGCTAACTGGCAGCAGCTGCGCTGCGCTCGCGCGCTGAGTTAGCGCCTCACTCCTTGGCCTTTGCGCCTTAAGACAGGTGTGCAGCGCCTGCTTTAGCGCTCCACTCACCTCCCGGGGCGGTAAAAGTGAAGTTTCCTGTCAGTGCCGATAATTAGCGCCAGGCGCTAATATTTGCGTCCGGACGATATTTGCGCCCCAAATGGAGCGCGACCTAATTTCTACCCCCATATGTTTTGTTAACCACTCTCTCAATATGTCCTGCCACCTTCAGGGACCTATGCACATTAACTCCCAGGTCCCTCTGTCCCTCCACACTCTTTTAAACTCTGCCATTAAGTGTATATTGCCTCTCCCTGTTCCTTCTGCCAAAATGCATCACCTCACACTTCTCTGTATTAAATTCCATCTGCCACTTGTCTGCCCATTCTGCTAGCCTTTCTATGTCCTGTTTCAGTCAAGAACACAAGAAATAGGAGCAGGAATAGGCCACTTGGCCCCTCGAGCCTGCTCCACCATTCAATAAGATCATGGCTGATCTTGGGCTCAAAGCCACTTCCCTGCCCGCTCCCCATAACCCTTCACTCCCTTATCTTGCAAAAATTTGTCTATCTCCACCTTAAATGTATTTAATGACCCAGCCTCCACGGCTCTCTGGGGCAGAGAATTCCACAGATTTACGACCCTCGAGAGAAGAAATTCCTCCTCATCTCAGTTCTAAAAGGGCGACCTGTTGAGGCTGCCGCGAAACATGAATTAAGGCTGAATCCATTTGTGTTAAACAAGAGACTTTTTAATCACAGCATGGCCCATAATGGCAGACTGAAAAGCTCCCAGAATTCTCTGGGTCAAACCTGAGGCCCCGCCCCCTTCTGCCTTAAAGGTAAGGTGCCTTAAAGGGAAGGTGCTGGAAATTTGTCCACAGACGGAAGAGTGGATTATGCCCATTTTAGGTGGCGATCCGCCACACAGCTCCCCCCAGAATCCGCTTAGGAGGTGTGGACGAGACAGTGCGGCGGTCTGATGGGCCGGCCGGAGCGGCTCTTGTAGGACGCCGGTGGAGGTGGAACGGCCGGGCGTGGAGCAGCCGGGTGAACCGGCTTGAGGGCAGGTCGGCCGCGTGGAGGTGGACGAGCTACAGGGACCTGCTCACCGGGTTCCGAGTGTGCTGGCTTGAGTTGGTCAACCGACACTTTTTCGGTCCTGTCGCCCACTTGCAGGGTGAAAAATTTGTCCCCCGCCTGTAGCACCTTGTAGGGCCCGTCGTACGGGGTTGAAGGGGTCCGCGGTGGGCGTCGTGCCGGACGAAAACAAACCGTGCCTGGTGCAGGCTTAGTGGGACGTGTGAGGTGGATTCGTCGTGTCGGGCAATGGGCACCGGGGCGAACTGCAGCGCCGGTGAGGCGAAGTCGTAGCGTTGCTGGTCGGCTGACCAGGGTGTCGTGGCGGTGGGCAGGAACTCGCCGGGTACGCGCAGCGGCTGACCATACACGAGCTCTGCTGCTGATGCGTGGAGGTCTTCTTTAACCGCGGTGCGCAGGCCGAGGAGGACCCACGGAAGTCGGTCGGTCCAGGCGCCGTCTTGGAGGCTGGCTCGAAGAGATGCCTTCAAGGATCTGTGGAACCGCTCACACAGTCCGTTGGCTTGGGGGTGGTACGCTGTGGTGCGGTGAATGGCCACCCCGAGATTGCGTGCGACGGCGGTCCAGAGTTCAGAGGTAAATTGCGGACCTCTGTCCGACATCATGTCGGAGGGGACGCCGAACCGTGCGACCCAGGTGCTGACGAAGGCTCTGGCGATGTCGGCGGTGGTGGTAGAGGTCAGTGGAATTGCCTCAGGCCAGCGTGTGGTGCGGTCAATGATGGTCAGCAAGTGCGTGTGGCCTTGCGACGGCGGCAGAGGCCCGACGATGTCCACGTGGATGTGGTCGAATCTCCGCAAGGGGATGGTAAACTCCTCGAGGGGTGCTTTCGTGTGTTGCTGTACCTTGGCCCGCTGGCAGGCTAGGCAGGAGTTGGCCCAAGTACGCACATCCTTGCGAAGGCCGCACCAGACAAAGCGGTTGGCTACCAATTTGATGGATGCGCGGGCGCCGGGGTGGGAGAGGTTGTGGAGAATGTCGAATACTCGGCGGCGCCAGGACGCTGGGCCGAGGTTGACATAGGGATATGTCGCACTTGACCGTGACTGCGGTCGGGCCACAGGCGACGTCGGCCAGGCGTAGCCCTGGTAGGTTGGTGGGTGCGGAGAGCAGATCAGGGTCGGTGATCTGGTCTGCTGCGAGTTGAGCGTAGTCGACTGCTAGGTGTGCGGCGTGGATGGCAGGGCGGGAGAGGCAGTCGGCTACCACATTGTCTCGGCCGGAGACGTGTTGGATGTCCGTGGTGAACTCGGACACTGCCGCAAGCTGGCGCTGCTGCCTGGCGGACCAGGGGTCGGTTGTCTTTGCCATTGCGAATGTCAGGGGCTTGTGGTCGACAAACGCAGTGAAGGGGTGGCCCTCAAGCAAAAACCGGAAATGGCGGACCTCCAGGAACAGCGCAAGGAGCTCGCGGTCGAAGGTGCTGTACTTGACCTCCGGGGGGCGTAGTTGGCGGCTGAAGAAGGCAAGTGGTTGCCAGGCGCCGTCGACCCACTGCTCATACATGGCGCCGACCGCGTGGTCGGAGGCGTCCGTGGTGAGCGCTACCCTGGCATTGGGCCGTGGGTGCGCGAGCAGGGTGGCGTTGGCGAGCGCGGTCTTGGTGGAATCGAAGGCGGCGGACGCGTCTGCCGTCCATTCGACCGCCATCTTGCCGCTCCTGCCCCGGAGGGCTTCATACAGGGGCCTCATGAGGGACGCCGCTTTGGGGATGAAGCGGTTATAGAAATTCACCATCCCGAGGAACTCCTGGAGGCCTTTGATGGTGGTGGGGCGGGGAAATTGTTGGACGCCCTGCACCTTGGTGGGCAGGGGAATGGCCCCAGCATGGGTGATGTGGTGGCCGAGGAAGTCGATCTTGTCCAGGCCGAACTGGCATTTGGCTGGGCTGAGGATGAGCCCGTGGTCGCTGAGGCGCCCGAACAAGATGCGAAGGTGTTCGAGGTGTTCCTGCTTGGAGGAACTAGCTACCAGGATGTCATCCAGGTAGACGAACAGGAACTTCAGGTCCCGAAGGACCGAGTCCATGAGCCGTTGGAATGCCTGGGCCGCGTTTTTGAGGCCGAAGGGCATCCGCAGGAACTCGAACAGGCCGAAGGGGGTGATTACGGCCGTCTTGGGGACGTCCGCGGGGTGGACGGGGACTTGGTGGTAGCCGCGCACCAGGTCGACCTTGGAAAAGACTGAGCGGCTGGCCCGTCTAGCCGAGAAGTCCTGAATGTGCGGCACGGGGTACCGATCAGGGGTGGTGGCGTCATTGAGGCGGCGGTAATCCCCGCAGGGGCGCCAACCTCCGCCTGGTTTGGGGGCGATGTGGAGTGGGGAGGCCCAGGGACTGTTGGAGCGGCGGATGATGCCGAGCTGTTCCATGGTGGCAAACTCGGTCCGCGCGATCTCCAGTTTGGCCGGGTCCAGCCTGCGGGCGTGGGCGTACACTGGGGGGCCTGTGGTGGGGATGAAGTGTTCCACCCCGTGTTTGGCGACCTCCGCGGAGAAGGTCGGATTGGTAAGGGCCGGGAATTCGGCCAGGAGTGCCGAGTAGTCATCCGTGGCCCGGGCGTGGCACTGTGACGCCATGTCGGCAGGTTGACGGGGGGCCATGGCGCCCAGGATGGGGGACATGGTGTTCATGTCCACGAGGCGGTGACGAGGGATGTCTACCAGTAGGCCGTGGGCACACAGGAAATCTGCGCCGATGAGGGGGGAGAGCACCTTGGCAGTGATGAACTCCCATCGGTAGCGGTGACCAGCGAGGTCGAGGGTGACTGTCCGGGTGCCATACGTCCGGATTTCTGAGCTGTTAGCAGCAGCCAGCGCCGGTCCTCATTCGCCCTTTTGGATGTCGAGGGAGGAGGCCGGGATGATGCTGTGCTGAGCCCCAGTGTCGCACAGGAACCGGCGGCCGGTTTTGTCATCCGTGACGAACAGCAGGGAGCCCGCGTGGCCCATGGCCATCGCAGGGGCTGGAACGGGGGCGGACTTGAAAGAGCAGGGAGGTGTGCACCGTTGTGCCCTGGCGCCGAACCGTGCATGGTAATAACAGTGGCCCGGGTTAGTGGGGCGTGAAGGCCCCGTGGGCCTGGTGGCAGGCCCTTGTGGCCGCGTGCTGGATGGTGAGGGGCACGCCCAGGCATTGGCTGCCAGGTCCGGAGTGACATCGTGGCTGGAGTGAGCGGACAGCAGCTTGTCGGCCTCATCGGCCAGGGCTTCCAGGTTCGTGAGGCCGGACGCCACGATCGCTGGGCGGATGCTGAGAGGGAGCTGGCGGATGAACAGCGTGTGGAAGAGGGATCCGGGTGGGCTCTCGTCGGTGAGGGAGAGCATGTGGGAGAGGAGGTCTGACGGTGAGGCATCACCGAGGCCTGGAAGGTCGAGGAGGTGGCAGTTTCGCTGATATGCCGAGGCCGTAAATTTTTTAAGGAGCGCTGTCCTGAGATGTGCGTACTTGCCTTCCTCTGGTGGGTTCTGCAGCGTTGTCGAAACCTTGGAAACTGCGGCGATACCGAGTGATGTGACGAGATAGTCGTACTTCGTCCCATCTGTGGTGATATTTCGCAGCCGGAAGCGAGATTCAGCTTGGAGAAACCAGGCTTCGGGCTGGTTTTCCCAAAACTCCGGCAGTTTCACGGAAACTGCGTTCGTGTCCGCCATTGCAGTGCTCGGAATACGTTCTGAGCGTCGGGGTCACCAATGTTGAGGCTGCCGCGAAACACGAATTAAGGCTGAATCCATTTGTGTTAAACAAGAGACTTTTTAATCACAGCATGGCCTAAAATGGCAGACTGAAAAGCTCCCAGAATTCTCTGGGTCAAACCTGAGGCCCCGCCCCCTTCTGCCTTAAAGGTAAGGTGCTGGAAATGTGTCCACAGACGGAAGAGTGGATTATGCCCGTTTTAGGTGGCGATCCGCCACAGACCCTTTATTCTAAAACTGTGCCCCCGAGTTCTAGATTCCCCCACGAGGGGAAACATCCTCCCTGCATCTACCCTGTCGAGCCCCCTCAGTATCTTATCTGTTTCGATAAGATCACCTCTCATTCTTCTAAATTCCAATGAATATAGGCCCAGCCTGCTCAACATTTCCTCATAAGTCAAACCCCTCATCTCTGGAATTAACCTAGTGAATCGTCTCTGAACTGCCTCCAATGCAAGTATATCCTTCCTTAAAGAAGGAGACCAAAACTGTACGCAGTACTCCAGGTGTGGTCTCACCAATACCCTGTACAATTGTAGCAGGACTCCCCTGCTTTTATACTCCAACCCCTTTGAAATAAAGGCCAACATTCCATTTGCCTTTTTGATTACTTGCTGTACCTGCATGCTAACTTTTTGTGTTTCATGTACAAGGACCCCCAGGTCCCTCTGAACTGTAGCATTTTGTAATCTCTCTCTATTTAAATAATAATTTGCTTTTTTATTTTTCCTGCCAAAGTGGATAACCTCACACTTTCCCACATTATACTCCATCTGCCAAATGTTTGCCC
The DNA here is from genome assembly GCA_030390025.1 of Squalus acanthias. Taxonomy (NCBI): domain Eukaryota; kingdom Metazoa; phylum Chordata; class Chondrichthyes; order Squaliformes; family Squalidae; genus Squalus; species Squalus acanthias. The sequence goes on along the minus strand of JASTWF010001259.1, from coordinate 72,195 downwards.
ACTCACTTAGCCTGTCTATATCCCTTTGCAAGTTCTTTGAGTCCTCTGCACAACTTGCTTTCCCACCCATCTTTGTATCATCTGCAAACTTGGCTACATTACACTCGGTCCCTTCATCCAAGTCATTAATGTAGATTGTAAATAGTTGAGGCCCCAGCACCGATCCCTGTGGCACCCCACTAGTTACCATTTGCCAACCGGAAAATGACCCATTTATCCCAACTCTCTGCTTTCTGTTAGTTAGCCAATTCTCTATCCATGCTAATATATTACCCCCAATTCCGTGAGCTCTTATCTTATGCAGTAACCTTTTATGTGGCACCTTATCGAATGCCTTCTGGAAATCCAAATACACCACATCCACTGGTTCACCTTTGTCCAAAGAACTCCAGCAAGTTTGTTAAACATGATTTCCCTTTCATAAAACCATGCTGACTCTGCTTGACTGCATTATGATTTTCCAAATGCCCTGCTACTGCTTCCTTAATGAAGGACTCCAGCATTTCCCAACGACAGATGTTAGACGAACTGGTCTATAGTTTCCTGCTTTCTGTCTCCCTCCTTTCTTAAATAGGGGTGTTACATTTGCGGTTTTCCAATCCGCTGGGACCTCTCCAGAGTCCAGGGAATTTTGGTATATTGCAACCAATGCATCCACTATCTCTGCAGACACTTCTTTTAAGACCCTCGAATGCAGGCCATCTGGTCCAGGAGACTTGTCATCTTTTAGTCCCATTATTTTACCAAGTACTATTTCCTTAATGATAGTGATTGTCTTTAGTTTCCCCCTCCCTGTGGCCCCTTGATTATCCATTATTGGGATGTTGTTAGTGTCTTCTACAGTGAAGACAGATACAAAATATTTGTTCAGAGTCTCTGCCATTTCCCCGTTACCCATTATTAATTCCCCAGTCTCATCCTCTAAGGGACCAATGTTTACTTTAGCTACCCTCTTCCTTTTTATATACCTGTAGAAGCTCTTACTATCTGTTTTAATGTTTCTTGCCAGTTTACTCTCATAATTCATCTTCTCTCTCTTTATTATTTTTTTCGTCATCCTTTGCTGGTTTTTAAAAATGTCCCAATCCTCTGGTCTCCCACCAATCTTGGCAACATTGTATGCCTTCGTTTTCAATTTGATACCATCCTTTACTTCCTTAGTTAGCCACGGATGGTGCTCCCTTCTCTTAAAATCTTTCTTTCTCACTGGAATATATTTTTGTTGAGAGTTATGAAATATCTCCTTAAATGTCCGCCACTGCATTTCAACTGTCTTACTCTTTAATTTATTTTTCCAGTCCACTTTAGCCAGTTCTGCCCTCATGCCACTGTAATTGCCTTTGTTTAAGATCAGGACACTGGTTTAAGATACAACTTTCTCACCCTCCAACTAAATTTGAAATTCAACCATGCTATGATCACTCTTTCCGAGAGGATCCTTTACTATGAGATCATTTATTAATTCTGTCTCATTACATAGTACCAGATCCAAGATAGCCTGGTTGGTTCCATTACATACTGTTCTAGGAAACCATCCCGGATGCACTCTATGAATTCCTCCTCAAGGCTACCATGGCCAACTTGATTTGTCCAATCAATATGGAGATTAAAATCACCCATGGAGATTAAAATCACCCATGATTATTACCGTACCTTTTTTACAGGCCTCCATTATTTGTTAGTATCATCCTCACTGTTTGCCATATCCCCAAGTTTGGTGTCATCAGCAAATTTAGAAATTCAACTCTGTATTACAATATCCAGGTCATTTATATATATCAAAAAAAGCAGTGGCCCCAGCACTGACCCTTGGGGAACATCACTGTCTACCATCCTCCAGTCTGAAAAACAGCCATTTACCACAACTCGCTGTTTTCTGTCCTTAAGCCAATTCCTTATCCAAGCTGCCACTGACCCACCTATTCCATGAGCCTCAATTTTGTTAACCTGCCTTCTATGTGGTACTTTGTCAAACGCCTTCCAAAAATCCATGTAGACAACATCCATTGCATTCCCTTCATCAATCATCGCTGTTACTTCATCAAAAAATTCAATTAAATTAGTCAAACACGATCTGCCTTTTACAAATCCATGTTGGCACTCCTTAATTAGCTTAAACCTCTTCAAGTGTCCATTAATTTTTTCCTTGATTATTGTTTCTAAAACTTTACCCACCACTGATGTTAAACTGACTGGTCTGTAGTTACTAGGATTGTCCTTACACCCTTTCTTGAACAATGGTGTCACATTTGCCACTTTACAATCCTCAGGCACCTCCCCCGCATCTAGGGAAGATTGGAAAATTATGGCAAGCCCTTCCGCTATCTTCTCCCCCAATTCCCTTAGTAACCTGGGATGCAAGCAATCTGGACCAGGCGACTTATCCACTCTCAGCATACCCAGTCTTTCTAGTACATCCTGTCTATCAATTTTCACCCCTTCCATTGCTTCTACCTTTTCCACTTCTACCGATATTTTGTCAGCATCCACCTCCTTAGTAAACACCGATACAAAGTACTCATTGAGCATTCTAGCCTTGCCCTGCGCCTCGAAGCATATATCACCATCTTTGTCCCCAATAGGCCCCACCCCGCCTCTTACTACCCGCTTAATGTTTACATGCCTTCATAAGTCAATCCCTTCATCTCAGAAATCAACCTCGTGAACCTTCTCTGAACTGCCTCCAATGCAAGTGACATAATAAAGACTCACTACGCACTTGAACATAAAGCAAGGCTTTAATCAACTTGTAACAAAACATGGAGGTCTAGTTAGCAGTCACTAGCTTCCTGTTTCCAGATTGTCTCTGCCCAAGGTGGGCCCATGCCTGAGTATTTATACTCCCTGGACGGCGCCCCAGCTGGCCGCCCAGTAGTACTTCCTGAGTTGTTACTTGCGATTTATGACAGCAAGTATATCCTTCCTTAAATAAGGAGACCAAAACTGTACGCAGTACTCCAGGTGTGGTCTCACCAACACCCTGTACAGTTGTAGCAAGACTTCCCTACTTTTATACTCCATTCCCTTTGCAATAAAGGCCAACATTCCATTTGCCTTCCTGATTACTTGCTGTACCTGCATGCTAACTTTTTGTGTTTCATGCACAAGGACCCCCAGGTCCCTCTGTACTGCAGCATTTTGTAATCTCTCTTAATTTAAATAATAATTTGCTTTTTTATTTTTCTTACCAAAGTGGATAACCTCGCATTTTCCCACATTATACTCCATCTGCCAAATGTTTGCCCACTCACTTAGCCTATCTATATCCCTTTGCAGATTCTTTGGGGTAAAAATTCACTTGGTTGCGCCTCCCGTTAGCGCCTTAAGAGGGCGCTAATGGGGCGTTAAGCCGCTAACGCCCGGGCGCAGCGCTGTTTGCGCCGCTCGAGAACTTAACTTGAGATTGTGCGGCAGCGCTAAAACTTACCGCTGCGACCACCTGCGCGCGCAGATTGTGACGTCATTCCATGGTGCAACGCCCTTGGGGCGCCCCGGAGCGGAAATTGAGTGGCGCCCCCTGCCTTACCGCCTGGCGCTTCCAACGACCGGAAGACTGGAACGTTATCAATCGGTGTGGGGCTGGGGGTGGCGCTATTTAAAGGGGGCCTCTTCCTGTCTTTTTCTGTGGTCGACATTTATGCACCACTCGTTCTGAGAGAGAGAGAGAGATTCGGAGAGAGAGAGAGAGAGAGACTTCTACATTGACTCAACGCTTTGTGAGGTAGTTTGGCCTAGTTCATCCTAACTTTGTTGCTACTTTAGTTGCTGTACCTCATTACTTTTCTGGCAAAGAGAATATGGGGGCTGCAATGATTGGGGGCGTCGTCCTGCTCCAGCTGAATCGGAGGATAGTGAGACGCAGACAGAGAGTGGCAATGATGGCCAGACAGAGGAGGGCCATCAGGCGCATGTACAGGATAGCTTACCCTCCCAGGGTATATCGTGAACAGCTCTCCTACATCCATATGTCCGAGGAGCTGTGTTTGCGAAGGCTGCGATTCAGCAAGTAGGTGGTCACTGAGCTCTGCCACCTGCTGCAGCCAGATCTGCAGCCTCAGCTGAGGTCCAGGACGTCTCTGTCGGTGGCAGTGAAGGTCACAGTGGCTTTGAACTTCTACGCCACTGGCTCATTCCAAGCTGCTGTTGGGGACCTCGCCAATATCTCCCAGTTTGCGGTGCATCGCTGCATCTGGCAGGTCACCAATGCCCTCTTCAGAAGGAGACGAGACTTCATCTCTTTCCCGATGACCCCAGACAAGCAGCATGACCGTGCTATGGGCTTTGCGAGGGTAGCGGGCTTCCCCATGGTGCAGGGCGCCATTGACTGCACGCATGTGGCTTTGCGTGCTCCGCGAGAGAATGCAGAGGAATTCAGGAACAGAAAGGGGTTCCATTCCTTGAATGTGCAGTTGGTCTGTGACCACAGACAGGTGATTCTCGCTGTCAATGCCCACTATCCGGGCAGCTGCCACGATGCTTTCATCCTGCGCCAGACTACTGTGGCAGAACTTTTCGAGGCACCGCATCAGCCAGTTGGTTGGCTTCTGGGGGACAAGGGGTACGCATTGAGCACCTGGCTGATGACACCGCTCCGTGCGCCAAACACCCCTGCTGAGCTGCGGTACCAGGAAAGCCATCAAGCAACCAGGAACATTATTGAGCGCACAATCGGCGTGCTGAAACAACGGTTCCGCTGTCTGGACCATTCCGGAGGAGCCCTGCAGTACTCGCCTGAGCAAGTTTCGAACTTCGTAGTCGTGTGCTGCATGTTGCACAACATGGCAATCCTCAGGACCCAGCCAATGCCACCAGGCCTTGTAGCACTACCAGAGGAGGAGGAGGAAGAGGAGGAACAGTACGAGGACGATGATCATCAGCAGCACCAAGGCAGGAGGGCGGCCCACAATGGTCAAACTGCAAGGGCCGTCCGTCAACGACTAATAGCAAGCCGCTTCTAGGGCCCCTGCCATTGCTACAAACACGAATCAACCCAGCACGCAACCCCTAAGCCGGCCAAGGCACCAATAATTCCAACCACCAGCCATGTATATTTTGAATACAGAAACTTATTTATTTTACAAACTCTGTGTGTGTCAATTCCTCATGACAAACTCATAGAAATAAACACAAAAAAACAGTCAATAACATAACTGGTTCTCACAACCTGGAGATAATGCCCAAAACACTAAACAAAAGTTGGGCCATGAACCTCGGCCTTTAATAAAAAAATGACCAGCATTTTGGCACACCTCCTACTTTTTGCCCTTCGAGGGTGATCTCCTTCCCTTGCGCACTTCCCCCCTTCTAACCCTACTGCTCCTCCGTAATGGGACCTCAGTGGCTGCAGCAAGGCTGGTGTAAGGCTGCTGCTCGTCAGACCCTGACACTGCAGATGCCCCTGAAGGACGGCCTCGACCACTTCTGGGCCTGGAGGACCCGGCTGCAGACTGCACCAACTCTGCATGGGCGGCAGCAGTCTGTCCTACAGGCGGTGGCAAGTGCAGTGGAGAAGTGACAGTGTTGGCAGCAGGAATGCTGTCATCGTGAGAGAGGACAGCAACTCCCTGCTCGCCCGACACACTGGCACTCCCACGGGGCAGCACTTCAGCATCCGGAGCAATTTGCCGGAGAACAGATTGCTGGCCTGCTGCGGCGCGGTGACAGCCCCGGGGACATGTGCACAAACCATCGAGGATGGCAGCAGTCAGTGCTCGCGTGGCCTCAATCTGAGTCTGCATGAGAGCAGTCTCAGATGGGTTCCTGGCAGCCAGTGACTGAATTGCAGCACTAAGCTTTAGTGTGGCATCCGCCTGTGCTACAGCGAAGTGCTCCACACTCCTTGCCAGTGCCTCAATGCATTCGGGCACCCTTCCCACTGCACCCATGAGCTCAGTGTGCATGCCCACCGCCTGGCTGTTCATTTCTGCAATCAGCCGCTCCTCCTCTGCGTCCATTGCAGTAGGAGTGTCTGGCATACTCTCCCTCTGGGGAGAAGGCTCCCGTTCTTCCCTCCCCCCCCCCATGGCGTTGCTGCAGCCCGCTGGGTCCTGGAGCTTCACCATCATCAGCCCCTTCCCCCCTGCTCCCCTCCGGGGAAGGCGTGTTCCCAGTGTGGCCATGGGCTTCCTCGGGAGAGGGTGGCACTGATGCTCCGGCTTCCTCTTCCTCCTCAGCTGCAGCATCACTCCCAGTGGCAGCTTCAGGGCCCGTCTCCTCAGCTGGTGAATCACCATCTGAAAGCAGGGAGGTACAAGAGTGGCTTTAGCGTGAGGACAGGGTGGCAGTAAGGGAGGAATAAGTGCAGCGAGTTAGCAAGTTGGATTGAAAGTGTCAAAGGCTGGTATTGTGAGGGACAAGTGGAAGGACAGAGGACAAAAAGGTGATGACCTTACCATTGCTGTCCACAACGGGGTCGGCGTCCCCAGTGGCGACGGGACCGATCACCCGGCTTGCCACAATCCTGTGGATGCGCTCCTCCAGATCGCTGAGTGGTTGCAGCTGAAGCCGCCCTCCACCCGTCCGTTGCTGCTGTCTCCGATTATGAGCCAGCTTAGCCTGCAAGAAAAAGGACAGCATCTGAGTAAATATGCAGCCATGGTCTTGCCTGATGTGCCTCCCATAGGTGAATAGCCCTTACAATATGCAGCCATGGTCTTGCCTGATGTGCCTCCCACAGGTGAATAGCCCTTACAATATGCAGCCATGGTCTTGCCTGATGTGCCTCCCATAGGTGAATAGCCCTTACTGTATGCAAAGTGTGGAATGTGTGTGTGTGTTTGATGAAAGGGCCATAGGTGTTGCATGAGTGTTGTGCATTGGGGTTTTAAGACCCTCTGGCCATAGAGTGAGGTTGAGATGGAGGGATGGAGAGGTATTGAGAAAAAGCCACTCACCCTGACGACCCGAGTGAGGTCGTTGAACTTTTTGCGGCACTGAACATGGGTCCTGGGCACCATGCTCCTGGAGGAGACGCTCTGAGCCACCTCCCTCCACACTCTTCTGAACTCGCGTGGCAAAGGCCTCCTGCCACTCTCCGGGAACAGCATGCATCGTCTGCGCTCCACTGCGTCAACCAGAGCATCCAAGGCCCGCTCGGTGAAGCGATGAGCGCGTTCTCTCACCCTCTCCATGCTTGGCAGCAAAATGGATTCACAGGTCTCTCCAGGCTGAGATTCAAGGCTGCAATGAGCAGGGTGTGGCTGGGGAGCAAGTGCCCCCCCCCCCGCTTTAAGAAGTGTCCGGCGCCAGTGTGTCTGTGTTCCCTCGGTAACTGGCAGCAGCTGCGCTGCGCTCGTGCGCTGAGGTAGCGCCTCACTCCTAGGCCTTTGCGCCTTAAGAGAGCTGTGCAGCGCCTAATTTAGCGCTCCACTCACCTCCCGGGGCGGTAAAAGTGAAGTTTCCTGTCAGTGCCGATAATTAGCGCCAGGCGCTAATATTTGCGCTCGGACGATATTTGCGCCCCAAATGGGGCGCGACCTAATTTCTACCCCTTTGTGTCCTCTTCACAACTTGCTTTCCCACCTATCTTTGTATCATCAGCAAATTTGGCTACATTACACTCGGTCCCTTCATCCAAGTCATTAATATAGATTGTAAATAGTTGAGGCCCCAGCACTGATCCCTGCGGCACTCCACTAGTTACAGTTTGTCAACCTGAAAATTACCCATTTATCCCGACTCTCTGTTTTCTGTTAGTTAGCCAATCCTCTATCCATGCTAATATATTACCCCCAACCCCGTGAGCTCTTATCTTGTGCAGCAACCTTTTATGTGGCACCTTATCGAATGCCTTCTGGAAATCCAAATACACCACATCCACTGGTTCCTTTGTCCACCTGTTCATTATATCCTCAAAGAACTCCAGCAAATTTGTCAAACATGATTTACCTTTCATAAAACCATGCTGACTCTGCTTGACTATATTATGATTTTCTCAATGTCCTGCGACTGCTTCTTTAATAATGGACTCCAGCATTTTCCCAATGACAGATGTTAGGCTAACTGGTCTATAGTTTCCTGCTTTCTGTCTCCCTCCCTTCTTAAATTGGGGTATTACATTTGCGGTTTTCCAATCATAAGAACATAAGACGTAGGAGCAGGAGTAGGTCATTTGGCCCCTCGAGTCTGCTCTGCCATTCAAAAGATCATGGCTGATCTGATCTTGGGATCAGTTCCACTTCCCTGCCCACTCCCCATAACCCTTGACTCCCTTATTGTTCAAATATCTGCTATCTCCACCTTAAATATATTCAATGACCCAGCCTCCACAGCTCTCTGGGGAAGAGAATTCCAAAGATTCACGACCCTCTGAGAGAGGAAATTCCTCCTCATTTCCGTTTTAAATGGGTGCCCCCGTATTCTGAAATTATGCCCCCTAGTTCTAGATTCCCCCACGAGGGGAAACATCCTCTCTGCATCTACCCTGTCAAGCCCCTTCAGAATCTTATATGTTTCAATAAGATCCCCTCTCATTCTTCTAAACTCCAATGAGTACAGGCCCAACCTGCTCAAACTTTCTTCATAAGACAACCCCTTCATCTCTGGAATCAACCTCGTGAACCTTCTCTGAATTGCCTCCAATGCAAGTATATCCTTCCTTAAATAAGGAGACCAAAACTGTACGCAGTACTCCAGGTGTGGTCTCACCAACGCCCTGTACAGTTGTAACAGGACTTCCCGACTTTTATACTCCATTCCCTTTGCAATAAAGGCCAACATTCCATTTGCCTTCCTAATTACTTGCTGTACCTGCATACTAACTTTTTGGGATTCATGTACAAGGACCCCCAAATCCCTCTGTACCTCAGCATTTTGTAATCTCTCCCCATTTAAATAATAATTTGCTTTTTTATTTTTCCTTCCAAAGTGGATAACCTCGCATTTTCCCACATTATACTCCATCTGCCAGATTTTTGCCCACTCACTTAGCCTATCTATATCCCTTTGGAGATCCTTTGTGTCCTCCACACAATTTGCTTTCCCACCTATCTTTGTATCAGCAGCAAATTTGGCTACATTACACTCAGTCCCTTCATCCGAGTCATTAATATAGATTGTAAATAGTTGAGGCCCCAGCACTGATCCCTGTGGCACCCCACTAGTTACAGTTTGCCAACCTGAAAATGACCCATTTATCCCGACTCTCTGGGGGCAATTTTGCCAGCCCTGGGGAGGCGGGTATGGAGGCAGGACTGCCGGGAAAATGGCAGAATTTGGGGGCGGGTGCCCAACCCACCCCCAACCCGCCTCCGTGCCATCTTCCCAGGAGGCGGGTAGCCGTCCTGCGCCGGGTCCCGTCTCCTTGGAGGCAGGAAGGGATTAAAGCCTTTTAACTGCCTGTTAACAGGTAGTTAACAGGCAGAAAATAGGATTATACCCTTTTTGCCCTCACAAGTGCAGGCTCCCGAAGTCTCCAAAACACGCCAGCTCAACAAGGCAAGTACTTGGTCTCACCTTGGGTCGGGGGGATGCAAAAGTGTGGTGTGAAGGTAAGTGATGGGTGCAAGAGTGTAGAGGTGAGTATCTGAGGTAAGTGCAAAGTGTTTTTAAAAGTGTACTTACCTTTGTTTCTTCCTGCAGGCTTCAGTCGGTTTGTATGCGGAGAGTCTCGGATCTCCGTGTTACAGATGAGAGATGGCCGTTGCATTCTCAAATGCAACAACCATCTCATTTCTGTAAAACAAAGAAGTTTGGTGAGGTCTTGAATGCAAGACCTCATTAAACTGCAGAGAATGTCAGTGTTTGACAGCTTCACAAATTTTTGACAGATGAAACGTCATACGTTGACGTTCTCTGCAACCGGCTTTCCCTTAATTGGCCTGCTAAGCCCGCTAGGCGGGCTTAACAAGGTCAATCAAGGGAAAATAGTGTGGGTTGGCCACAAACTGATGGAGGCGGGACATCGACCCGCCAAGCAGCAGTCCCGACTCCAACGCGCCCCCATTAATAAAATCGCCCCCTCTGTTTTCTGTTAGTTAGCCAATCTTCTATCCATGCTAATATATTACCCCCAACCCCGTGAGCTCTTATCTAGTGCAGTAATCTTTTATGTGGCACCTTATCGAATGCCTTCTGGAAATCCAAATACATGACATCTACTGGTTCCCCAATCCATTGGGACCTCTCCAGAATCCAGGAAATTTTGGTAGATTGCAACCAATGCATCCAGTATCTCTGCAGCCACTTCTTTTAAGACCCTAAGATGCAGGCCATCAGGTCCAGGGGACCTGTCCACCTTTTGTCCCATTATTTTACCGAGTACTTTTTCTTTAGTGATTGTGGTTGTTTTAAGTTCCCCCTTCCCTATAGCCCCTTGATTACGTATTATTGGGATGGTTTTAGTGTCTTCTACCATGAAGACTGATACAAAATATTTGTTCAAAGTCTCTGCCATTTCCCTGTTCCCCATTATTAATTCCCCAGTCTCATCCTCTAAGGGACCAACGTTTACTTTAGCTACTCTCTTCCTTTTTATATACCTGTAGAAGCTCTTACTATCTGTTTTTATATTTCTTGCTAGTTTACTCTCATAATCCATCTTCTCTCTCTTTATTATTTTTTTAGTCATCCTTTGCTGGTTTTTAAAAATTTCCCAATCCTCTGGCCTTCCACTAATCTTGGCAACATTGTATGCCTTCATTTTCAATTTGATACCATCCTTTACTTCTTTGGTTAGCCACGGATGGTTCTCCCTTCTCTTAAAGTCTTTCCTTCTCGCTGGAATATATTTTTGTTGAAAGTTATGAAATATCTCCTTAAATGTTTGCCATTGCTTATCAACCGTCTTACCCTTTAATCTATTTTCCCAGTCCACTTTAGCCAACTCTGCCTTCATACTTTTGTAATTGCCTTTCTTTAAGATCAGGACACTGGTTTGAGACCCAACTTTCTCACCCTCCAATTGAATTTAAAATTCAACCTTGCTATGATCACTCTTTCCTGGAGGATCCTTTACGATGAAATCATTAATTAACCCTGTCTCATTATACAGTACCAGATCTAAGATAGCCTGCTCCCTGGTTGGTTCCACAACGTATTGTTCTAGGAAACCATCCCGGATACACTCTATGAACTCTTCCTCGAGGCTACCTTAGCCAATTTGATTTCTCCAATCAATATGAAGATTAAAATTGCCCATGAGTATTGCTGTACCTTTCTTACAAGCCTCCATTATTTCTTGATTTATACTCTGTCCAACAGTGTAGCTATTGTTAGGGGGCCTATAGACTACGCCCACTAGTGACTTCTTTCCCTTATTATTTCTTATCTCCACCCAAACTGATTCTACATCTTGCTCTTCTGAGCCAATATCATTTCTCACTACTGCACTGATCTCATCCTTTATTAACAGAGCTACCCCACCTCCTTTTCCTTTCTGTCTATCATTCCGAAATGTCAAATACCCCTGAATATTCAATTCCCAGCCTTGGTCACCTTGCAACCACGTCTCTGTAATGGCTATCATAGATACATAGATACATAGAAGATAGGAGCAGGAGTAGGCCATCCGGCCCTTCGAGCCTGCTCCGCCATTTAATGAGATCATGGCTGATCCTCCAATTCAGTATCCCGTCCCCGCCTTCTCTCCGTAACCCTTAACCCCTTTTGCCTGTAGAAATATATCTAATTCCCTCTTAAATATATTTAATGAGCTGGCGTACACTGCCCTCTGTGGCAATGAGTTCCACAGGTTCACCACCCTCTGAGTGAAGAAATTCCCCCTCATTTCTGTCCTAAATGGTTTAGCCCTTATCCTTAAATTATGTCCTCTAGTTCTGTTCTCACCCACCAAGGGAAACATTCCTTCTGCATCTAGTCTGTCTAGACCTGTCAGAATTTTATACACTTCTATGAGGTCCCCTCTCAATCTTCTAAACTCCAGTGTGTACATCCCTAAACTACATAGTCTCTCCTCATAGGTCAATCCCGCCATTCCTGGTATCAGCCTGGTGAATCGCCGCTGCACCCCCTCCATGGCAAGAACATCTTTCCTCAGATGAGGCGACCAAAACTGTACACAGTACTCGAGGTGTGGTCTCACCAGTGCCCTGTACAGCTGCAGCAAGGTATCCCTGTTCCTGTATTCCAACCCTTTTGCTATGAAGGCCAGCATACCGTTTGCCTTCTTGATCGCCTGTTGCACCTGCATGCTCGCCTTCAGTGACTGGTGTACAAGAACACCCAGGTCTCTCTGTACTTCCCCCTCTCCCAATTTATTGCCATTTAAATAATAATTTGCCCTCCCGTTCCTGCACCCAAGGTGGATAACTTCGCACTTGTCCACATTATAGTGCATCTGCCATTTATCCGCCCAATCACCCAGTCTGTCCAAATCGCTCTGGAGCTTCCTGGTCTCCTCCTCTGAGCCCACCCCCCCTCCTAGTTTAGTGTCGTCTGCAAATTTGGAAATGCTGCATCCGACTCCCTGATCCAGGTCATTAATGTAAATTGTGAACAGCTGGGGACCCAGGACAGATCCCTGCGGTACCCCACTTGTTACTGCCTGCCATTCAGAAAATGAGCCGTTTATTCCAACTCTCTGTTTTCTATCTGACAGCCAGTTCTCTATCCACGTCAATACTTTCCCCTTTATCCCATGAGCTTCAATTTTCCCTGCTAATCTTTTATGTGGGACCTTATCGAAGGCCTTTTGGAAGTCCAGGTACACCACATCTACTGGCTCTCCCCCATCTATTTTACCAGTTACTCCCTCAAAAAATTCCAATAGATTAGTCGAGCACGATTTACCCTTTGTAAATCCATGTTGACTCTGTCCTATCCTGTCCCCATTTGCTAAGTGCTCCGCTATTTCATCCTTAATGATGGACTCCAGCATTTTGCCCACAACTGATGTAAGGCTTACAGGTCTGTAATTACCTGCTTTTTCCCTACCCCCCTTTTTGAATAGTGGGGTAACGTTAGCTACCCTCCAATCCATGGGCACTGTTCCCGAGTCTAATGAATTCTGAAAAATCATACTTAGTGCATCCGCTATCTCTAGGGCCACCTCCTTCAGCACCCTAGGATGCATGTTATCAGGCCCTGGGGATTTGTTCGCCTTCAATCCCTTTAGCTTCCTTAACACCATATCCTTAGAGATATTGACTTGCGTCAGTTCCTCCTTTGCAAATGTCCCTATTTTTCCCGATATCCCAGGGAGGTTTTTTGTGTCTTCCTTCGTAAAGACTGACCCAAAGTATGCATTTAGTTGGTCTGCCATTTCCTTATTTCCCGTTATATATTCCCCCGTATCTGACTGCAATGGGCCAACTTTGGTTTTCACCAGTCTTTTCCTCTTGATATACTTATAAAAGCTTTTGGAGTTAGTTTTTATATTTTCCGCCAGCTTGCTTTCGTAAGCTATTTTGCCCCTCTTGATTAAGCCCTTTGTCCTCCTTTGCTCTATCTTAAACTGTTCCCAATCTTCCGCTCTGGCGCTTTTTTTGGCTATTTTATACGCCCTATCTTTGGATTTTATGCTGTCTCTAATTTCCCCTGTTATCCACGGTTGAGTCACCTTTTTAGATTTCCTTTTATGCCAGATTGGTATAAACAATTTTTGCAATTTTGTCATTCTATCTTTAAATGCTTGCCATTGTTTATCTACCTCCAGTCCTCCCAGGAACGTTGTCCAATCAGACCTACTCAGTTCCCGTCTAATGGCATCATAATTCCCCTTGTTTAAATTCAGGACCTTAGTATCTGAGTCAATTTCTTCGCTCTCCATTTCGAGTGAGAAATCGATCATGTTATGATCGCTCTGACCCAAGGGTCCCCGTACAACAAGATTACTAATTAGTCCCTTCTCATTGCACAGTACCCAGTCCAATATAGCCTGTTCCCGAGTTGGTTCCTCGACATATTGATCCAGATAACCATCCCTTAAACACTCAAGGAATTCCTCCTCCTCATTATTTTTACTGATTAGGCTATTCCAATCTATATGTAAGTTAAAGTCACCTATGATGACAGCTGTGCTCTTATTGCACGCTTCTCTAATTTCCCTCGTGATGCCCTCCCCAACCTCTATTTTACTATTTGGAGGCCTATATACCACTCCTATTAATGTTTTTCGCCCCTCGCTATTTCTTAGCTCCACCCATATAGATTCTGTATTAACTGAGTTAATATCCTTCCTTTCAATTGCATTTATCCCTTCTTTTACCAGCAATGCTACCCCTCCTCCCTTTCTTTTTTGTCGATCCTTCCTAAATACTGAATACCCCTGTATGTTAAGCTCCCAGCCCTGCTCACCCTGCAACCATGTTTCCGTAATCCCAATTAGATCATAATTATTAACCTCTATTTCCACAGCTAATTCATCTACCTTGTTCCTGATGCTTCTCGCATTAAGGTATAAAACCCTCAGGCTTTTTTTATGCTCACATTTTTTATGAATTAGTTTGTCCCTTTGTTTTTTGTTCCTCACCCTTTTACCATTTATTTCTGTCTGCCTTTCACTTTCCTCTATTTCACTACATAGGTTTCTAGCCCCCTGCCATACTAGTTTAAATGCTCCCGAACTGCTTTATCAAAAATTACCCCGAGAACATCAGTTCCATCTTTGCACAGGTGTAGACCGTCCCTTTTGTATAGGTCACACCTACCACAAAACTGGTTCCAATGCCTCAAAAATTTAAAACCCTCCCTCTTACACCACTGCTCAAGCCACGTATCAGATCATACCCATTTATATCTATTTGTGCCATCAACTCATCTATCTTGTTACGAATGCTGCGTGCATTCAGATAAAGGGCTTTTAATTTTGTCTTTTTACTATTTTTCCGTGCACTCTTATTCTTATACGTTCTGTCCCTTCCCGTCACACTCTGGTTACCATTACCCCCATCGCTACCCTGCTCTATTGCCTTCTCCTTTCTCTTTGACTTTTTAAATTCCCACTCACCTGAACCCTCCCTCCCACTATTTAGTGCAGCGATCCCTCAGTACTGCCCCTCCGACAGTGCAGCGCTTTCTCAGTACTGCCACTCCGACAGTGCAGTGCTCCCTCAGTACTGCCCCTCCAACAGTGCGGCGCTCCCTCAGTACTGCCCCTCCGACAGTGCAGCACTCCCGCAGTACTACCCCTCCGACAGTGCAGCACTCCCACAGTACTGCCCCTCCGACAGTGCAGCGCTCCCTCAGTACTGCACCTCCGACAGTGCAGCGCTCCCTCTGTACTGCCCCTCCGACAGTGCAGCGCTCCCTCGGAACTGCCCCTGCGACAGTGCAGCGCTGCCTCAGTGCTGCCCCTCCGACAATGCAGCTCTCCCTCAGTACTGCCCCTCCAACAGTGCAGTGCTCCGTCAGAACTGCCCCTCCAACAGTGCAGTGCTCCGTCAGAACTGCCCCTCCAACAGTGCCCCGCTCCCTCAGTACTGCCCTCCGACAATACAGCTCTCCCTCAGTATGGCCCCAACGAAAGTGCAGTGCTCCCTCAGTACTGACCCATCCGAAAGTGGAACCTCCCCTCAGTACTGACCCATCCGACAGTGCAGCGCTTCCTCAGTACTGCCCCTCCGACAGTGCAGCGCTCCCTCAGTACTGCCCCTCCGACAGTGCAGCACTCCATCGGAACTGCCCCTCCGACAGTGCAGCGCTCCCTCGGAACTGCCCATCCAACAGTGCGGCAGTCCCTCAGTTCTGATCCTCCGACAGTGGAATGCTCCCTCAATTCTGCCCCTCCGACAGTGCAGCACTCCCTCAGGAATGCCCCGACAACAGTGCAGCGCTCCCGCAGTACTGCCCCTCCGAAAGTGCAGCATTCCCTCAGGAGTGACCCATCCGACAGTGCAGCATCCATCGGTACTGCCCCTCCGACAGTTCAGCGCTCCCTCAGTACTGCCCCTCCTACAGTGCAGCGCTCCCTCAGTTCTGCCCCTCCGACAGTGCTGCTCTCCTTCAGTACTGTCCCTCCGACAATGCACTGATCCCTCAGTACTGCCCCACCGACAGTACAGCACTCCCTCAGTACTGACCCTCCGACAGTGCAGCGCTCCCTCAGTACTGCCCCTCCGACAATGTACTGCGCCCTCAGTACTGCCCCTCTGACAGTGCAGCACTCCCTCAGTACTGCCCCTTGGACAGTGCAGCGTTCCTTCAGTACTGCCCTTCCGACAATGCAGCGCTCCCTCAGTACTGCCCCTCCGACAGTGCGGCGCTCTCTCAGTACTGCCCCTCCGACAGTGCAGCGCTCCCTCAGTACTGCTCTCCCTCAGTACTGCCCCTCC
Organism: Squalus acanthias; assembly: GCA_030390025.1. Lineage (NCBI taxonomy): Eukaryota > Metazoa > Chordata > Chondrichthyes > Squaliformes > Squalidae > Squalus > Squalus acanthias. Next base: position 55,966 of record JASTWF010001259.1, on the reverse strand, counting down.
GACAGTTCAGCGCTCCCTCAGTACTGCCCCTCCGACAGTGCAGCGCTCCCTCAGGAATGCCCCGACAACAGTGCAGCGCTCCCGCAGTACTGCCCCTCCGAAAGTGCAGCACTCCCTCAGGAGTGACCCATCCGACAGTGCAGCATCCATCGGTACTGCCCCTCCGACAGTTCAGCGCTCCCTCAGTACTGCCCCTCCGACAGTGCAGCCCTCCCTCAGTTCTGCCCCTCCGACAGTGCTGCTCTCCCTCAGTACTGTCCCTTCGACAATGCACTGAAGCCTCAGAACTGCCCCACCGACAGTACAGCACTCCCTCAGTACTGACCCACCGATAGTGCAGCGCTCCCTCAGTACTGCCCCTCCGACAATGTACTGCTCCCTCAGTACTGCCCCTCCGACAGTGCAGCACTCCCTGAGTACTGACCCTCCGACAGTGGTGCGCTCCCTCAGTTCTGCCCCTCCGACAGTGCAGCTCTCCCTCAGTACTGCCCATCCGACACTGCACTGATCCCTCAGTACTGACCCTCCGATAGTGGTGCGCTCCCTCAGTTCTGTGCCTCCTACAGTGCAGCGCTCCCTCAGTACTGCCCTCCGACAATGTAGCACTACCTCACTACTGCCCCGCCGACAGTGCAGCACTCCCTCAGTACTGCCCCTTGGACAGTGCAGCGTTCCTTCAGTACTGCCCTTCCGACAGTGCAGCGCTCCCTCAGTACTGCCCCTCTGACAGTGCAGCGCTCCCTCAGTACCGCCCCTCCGAAGGTGCAGCCCTGTCTCAGTACTGCCCCTCCGACAGTGCAGCACTCCCTTGGAACTGCCCCTGCGGCAGTGCAGCGCTCCCTCAATTCTGCCCCTCCGACAGTGCAGCGCTCCCTCAGTACTGCCCCTCCGAAAATGCAGCGTTCCCTCAGTACTGACCCATCCGACAGTGCAGCGCTGACTCAGTACTGCTCCTCCGACCATGCAGCGCCCCCACAGTACTGCGCCCGGGACAGTGCAGCTCTCCCTCAACACTGCCACGCCGACAGTGCAGTGCTCCCTCAGTGCTGATCCTCCGACAGTGCAGAGCTCCCTCAGTACTGCCCCTCCAACAGTGCGGCGCTCCCTCAGTACTGCCCCTCTTTGATTGGTATTGAGTTGGAATTATTGTCCATGGTTGGATCACTTTTCCTTTTGGGTTTTTATGCCCTAGAGGAATATATGTTTGTTGCAAATTATGCATTATTTCTTTGAATGTTAGCCATTGTATGTCCACCTTCATACCTATTAGTGTAGTCTCCCAATCTACCATGGCCAACTTGTCCCTCATACCCTTGTAGTTTCCTCTGTTTAGATTGAAGACCTTAGTTTCAGATTGGACTACATCACTCTCAAACTTAATGTAAAATTCAATCATATTATGGTCATAGAACAGTACAGCACAGTACAGGCCCTTCGGCCCTCGATGTTGTGCCGAGCATTGTCCGAGACCAAGATCAAGCTATCACACTCCCTATCACTCTGGTGTGCTCCATGTGCTTATCCAATAACCGCTTGAAAGTTCCTAAAGTGTCCGACTCCACTATCACAGCAGGCAGTCCATTCCACACCCCAACCACTCTCTGAGTAAAGAATCTACCTCGGACATCCCTTCTATATCTCCCCCCATGCACCTTATAGTTATGCCCCCTTGTAACAGCTGCCTCTACCCGAGGAAATAGTCTCTGAACATCCACTCTATCTATCCCCCTCATCATCTTATAAACCTCTATTAAGTCGCCTCTCATCCTCCTCCGCTCTAAAGAGAAAAGCCCCAACTCCCTCAATCTTTCCTCATAAGACCTCCCCCCCAAACCAGGCAGCATCCTGGTAAATCTCCTTTGCACTCTTTCCAATGCTTCCACGTCCTTCCTATAGTGAGGTGACCAGAACTGCACACAATATTCCAAATGTGGTCTCACCAAGGTCCTGTACAGTTGCAGCATAACCTCACGGTTCTTAAACTCAAACCCTCTGTTAATAAACGCCAACACACCATAGGCCTTCTTTACTGCTCTATCCACTTGAGTGGCAACCTTCAGAGATCTGTGGATATGAACCCCCAGATCCCTCTGCTCCTCCACGTTCCTCAGAACTCTGCCGTTGACCCTGTAATCCTTATTCAAATTTGCCCTACCAAAATGAATCACCTCGCACTTATCAGGGTTAAATTCCATCTGCCATTTTTCGGCCCAGCTCTGCATCCTATCAATGTCTCTTTGCAGCCTACAACTGCCCTCCACCTCATCCACTGCTCCACCAATCTTGGTGTCATCAGCAAATTTACTGATCCACCCTTCAGTCCCCTCCTCCAAGTCATTGATAAAAATCACAAACAGCAAAGGACCCAGCACCGACCCCTGTGGCACACCGCTGGTAACTGGTCTCCAGTCCGAAAATGTTCCATCCACCACCACCCTCTGCCTTCTATGAGATAGCCAGTTACTTATCCAATCGGCCAAATTTCCCTCTATCCCACAACTCCTTACTTTCTTCATGAGACGACCATGGGGAACCTTATCAAACGCCTTACTAAAATCCATGTATACGACATCAACTGCTCTACCTTCATCTACACACTTAGTTACCTCCTCAAAGAATTCAATCAAATTTGTTAGGCAAGACTTACCCTTCACGAATCCGTGTTGACTATCCCTGATTAAGTTGCCCCTTTCCAAATGGTCATAAATCCTATCCCTCAGGACCTTTTCCATTATCTTACCAACCACCGAAGTAAGACTAACCGGCCTATAATTACCAGGGTCATTCCTATTTCCTTTCTTGAAGAGAGGAACAACATTCGCCACTCTCCAGTCCTCTGGCACCATCCCCGTGGACAGTGAGGACCCAAAGATCAAAGCCAGAGGCTCTGCAAACTCCTCCCTTGCCTCCCAAAGAATCCTAGGATATATCCCATCTGGCCCAGGGGACTTATCGACCCTCAGGTTCTTCAAAATTGCTAAAACATCTTCCCTCAGAACATCTACCACCTCCAGCCTATCCACCTTTATCACACTCTCATCCTCAAGAACATGGCCCCTCTCCTCGGTGAACACTGACGAAAAGTATTCATTCATCACCTCTCCTATCTCTTCTGACTCCATGCACAAGTTCCCACTACTGTCCTTGACCGGCCCTACCCTCACCCTGGTCATTCTTTTATTTCTCACATAAGAGTAAAAAGCCTTGGGGTTTTTCTTGATCCGACCCGCCAAGGACTTCTCATGCCCCCTCCTAGCTCTCCTAAGCTCTTTTTTTAGCTCATTCCTTGCTACCTTGTACCCCTCAATCGACCCAACTGAACCTTGTTTTCTCATCCTTACATACGCTTCCTTTTTCCTCTTGACTAGACATTCAACCTCTTTTGTGAACCATGGTTCTCTCACTCGGCCATTTCCTCCCTGCCTGACAGGGACATACCTATCAAGGACACGCAGTAATTGCTCCATGAAAAAGCTCCACTTTTCGTTTGTGCCTTTCCCTGATAGTTTCTGTTCCCATTTTATACTCCCTAATTCTTGCCTAATCGCATCATAATTACCCCTCCCCCAATTATAAACCCTGCCCTGCCGTATGGCCCTATCCCTCTCCATTGCAATAGTGAACGTTACCGAATTGTGGTCACTATCTCCAAAGTGCTCTCCCACATACAAATCAAACACTTGGCCCGGTTCATTACCCAGTACCAAATCCAACGTGGCCCCAGCTCTTGTCGGCCTATCCACATATTGGGTCAGGAAACCCTCCTGCACACACTGTGCAAAAACTATCCCATCCGAACTGTTTGACCTATAAAGGTTCCAATCAATAAGGCCCCTTTACCACAAGATTATTGATTAGCCCTTTCTCATTACACAGTACCAGATCCAGAATAGCCTGTTCCCTGGTTGGTTCCTCCACATACTGATCCAAGAAACCATCTCGCATGCATTCCAAGAATTCGTCCTCCACACCATTAGAGGTAATTTGATTTGCCCAGTCAATATGTAGATTAAAGTCCCCCATGATTACTGTATTGCCCTTGTTACATGCACTTCTAATCTCTTGATTGATACTGTGCCCTACATTACCACTACTGTTTGGTGGCCTATACACAACTCTCACCAATGTTTTCCGTCCTTTGCGGTTTCTTACTCTTTTGATGTAAACCAATTAAATATCTGTAACTCAATAAAACTTTAAAGGAAACTTAACAAATCAAATTAAAATTTGGTAGTCCGGGGTGACGATGCACTCCAGTCCCCGCGGCGCCCACCGGTCGCCGAAAAACTCAAGTGTGCCGGCGGACACCGCGTGCTCCATCTCCAGGGCCACCCGGGCGCGAACATGGCTGCGGAAGAGAGGCAGGCAATCGGGCCGAACGACCCCCTCAACCGCCCGCTGCCTGGACCAATTAATGGCTTTCTTAGCCAGGCCCAGGAGCAGTCCCACGAGGAGGTCCTCCGACCTGCCCGCTCCCCTCCGCACCAGGTGACCGTAGATCAGGAGCGTGGGGCTGAAGTGCAACCAGAAATTGAGGAGCAGCCCCTTCAAGTAATGAAAGAGGGGCTGCAACCTCTCACACTCTACGTATATGTGAAAAACGGACTCCTCCAGGCCGCAGAAATGGCAAGCGGCCTGGGAGTCCGTAAACCTACTTAATAACCTATTGCACGGGACTGCTCCGTGCAACACCCTCCAGGCCAAGTCCCCAATAGAACAAGGAAAGACTCCCGCGTAGAGAGCCCTCCATTGGGCTTTGCTGTTTCTTCCTCTTTTTGATCAACCAATCAATTATCTGTAACTAAATAAAACTTTAAAGGAAACTTAACAAATCAAATTAAAATTTGGTAGTCCGGGGTGACGATGCACTCCAGCCCCCGCGGCGCCCACCGGTCTTTGCTGTTTCTTCCTCTTTTAATGTAAACCAATCAATTATCTGTAACTAAATAAAACTTTAAAGGAAACTTAACAAATCAAATTAAAATTTGGTAGTCCGGGGTGACGATGCACTCCAGCCCCCGCGGCGCCCACCAGTCTTTGCTGTTTCTTAGTTCCACCCAAACTGATTTCAGTTCTACATCACGATCTGCCAAGGCAAGATCTTTTATCTCTACCCTACCGATTTCATCCCTTATTAACAGCGCTACGCCACCTCCTTTTCCTTTTTGTCTGTCCTTCCTAAATGTTGAGTACCCTGGAACATTCAGTTACCAGCTTTGGTTGCCCTGCAACCATGTCTCTGTAATAGCAACTACATCATACCCATTTACTTCTATTAGTGCCATTAATTCATCCACCTTGTTGCGAATGCTACGTGCATTTAGATAAAGTGCCTGTACTGCCCCTCTTTGATTGGTATTGAGTTGGAATTATTGTCCACTCCTGTTACGCTTCTCCCAATTGGCTCCCCAGTGCCCCACCCCAAGTGCCAATCAGGAATATGGACTTCAGGTGGAGGTCAAGCAATTTTAATGTTGTTTGTTGGTGGGAGAGAGATAGAGCGTGTTGTTTTTCAGGTTAGGTCCCACAGCCAGTGCGTGTGGGTGGGCGAGATGCCGGAGGGTCCTTCGGTGAGGATGTTTCACTCTGTGACTTGCCCATTTGTTGGGGGTGTTGTGCAGAGAGCCGCTGGCAGCACCAGGCAAGTACCTGTGGAACAGTTTGTGGGCCTCAGGCTGCAGCAGAGCATGGTAAGGAAGCCCTGAGACTGTGGCTGATGGAAGCGCTGTTCTGTCCCCAAACCCTCTCGACCTCGACCTCACCCTGCCTCCCTCTCTGCCCCACTCTGTCTGTGTCTCTCTCTCTGGCCCTCTCTCCAGCATAGATTTGTGAAAGGTAGGTCATGCCTGACAAACTTGATTGAATTTTTTTAAAGAAGTGTCTATGGATGTTATTTATATGGACTTCCAGAAGGCATTTGATAAAATCCCACATAAGAGATTGTTATCTAAGGTAGAAGCCCACGGAATTAAGGACAAATTATTGACTTGGTTAGGAAATTGGTTGAGCGGCAGGAGACAGAGAGTAATTCTCAAATTGGCAGGATGTGACTAGTGGTATCCCACAGGAATCTGTGTTGGGGCCTCAACTATTCACAGTATTTATTAATGATTTAGATGATGGCATAGAAAGTCATATATCCAAATTTGCTGATGACACAAAGATAGGTGGAATTGTAGGCAGTGTAGGTGAAAGCATAAAATTACAAGGGGATATTGATAGATTAAGTCAATGGGCAAATCTGTGGCAAATGAATTTCAATGTAAGCAACTTTGGACCTAAAAAGGATAGAACAGGGTACTTTCTAAATGGTAAAAATTGTAGAGGTTTAAAGAGACTTGGGAGTTCAGGTACATAGATCATTAAAATGTCATTAACATATACAGAAAATAATCAAGCAGGCTAATGGAATGCTGGCCTTTAAATCGAGAGTACAAGGGGGTAGAAGTTAAGTTGCAGCTATACAAAACCCTGGTTAGACCACCCCTGGAGTACTGTGAGCATCCATGAGGCGTTGTGGGCCATCAGCAGCAGCAAAATTGTATTCCACCACAATCTGTAACCTCATGGCCCGGCATATCCCTCACTCTACCATTACCACCAAGCCAGGGGACCAACCCTGGTTCAATGAGGAGTGTAGAAGAGCATGACGAGCAGCACCAGGCGTACTTAAAAATTAGGTGCCAACCTGGGGAAGTTGCAACACAGGACTACATGCATGCTAAAAAGCAGAAGCAGCATGCTATAGACAGGGCTAAGCGATCCCACAATCAACGGATCAGATCAAAGCTCTGCAGTCCTGCCACATCCAGTCGTGAATGGTGGTGGACCATTAAACAACTAACGGGAGGAGGATGCTCCAAGCATATTCCCATCCTCAATGATGGTGGAGCCAAGCACGCGAGTGCAAAAGACAAGGCTGAAGCGTTTGCAACCAACTTCAGCCAGAAGTGCCGAGTGGATGATCCATATAGGCCTACTCCCGAGGTCCCCACCATCACAGAAGCCATTCTTCAGCCAATTCGATTCACTCCACGTGATATCAAGAAACGGCTGAGCGCACAGGATACAGCAAAAGCTATGGGCCCCAACAACATCCCGGATATCGTGCTGAAGACTTGTGCTCCAGAACTAGCCGCGCCGCCAGCCAAGCTGTTCCAGGACAGCTACAACACTGGCATCTATCCGACAATGTGGAAAACTGCCCAGGTATGTCCTGTCCACAAAAAGCAAGACAAATCCAATCCGGCCAATTACCGCCCCATCAGTCTACTCTCAATCATCAGCAGAGTGATGGAAGGTGTCATCGACAGTGCTATCAAGCGGCACTTACTCACCAAAAACCTGCTCACTGATGCCCAGTTTGGGTTCCGCCAAGACCACTCGGCTCCTGACCTCATTACAGCCTTGGTCCAAACATGGACAAAGGAGCTGAATTCCAGAGGTGAGGTGAGAGTGACTGCCCTTGACATCAAGGCAGCATTTGACCGAGTCTGGCATCAAGGAGCCCTAGTAAAACTGAAGTCAATGGGAATCCAGGGGAAAACTCTCCACTGGCTGGAGTCATACCTAGCACAAAGGAAGATGGTTGTGGTGGTTGAAGGTCAATCATCACAGCCCCAGGACATCGCTGCAGGAGTTCCTCAGGGCAGTGTCCTAGGCCCAACCATCTTCAGCTGCTTCATCAATGACCTTCCCTTCAACATAAGGTCAGAAATGGGGATGTTCGCTGATGACTGCACGGTGTTCAGCGCCATTCGCAACTCCACAGATAATGAAGCAGTCCATGCCCGCATGCAACAAGACCTGGACGACGTTCAGGCTTGGGCTGATAAGTGGCAGGTAACATTCGCGCCACAGAAGTGCCAGGCAATGACTATATCCAACAAGCGAGCATCTAATCACCTCCCCTTGACATTCAATGGCATTACCATCGCCGAATCCTCCACTATCAACATCCTGGGGGGGGTTACCATTGACCAGAAACTTAACTGGACCAGCCACCTAAATACTGTGGCAACAAGAGCAGGTCAGAGGCTGGGTATTCTGTGGCAAGTGTCTCACCTCCTGACTCCCCAAAGCCGTTCCACCATCTACAAGGCACAAGTAAGGAGTGTGATGGAATACTCTCCACTTGCCTGGATGAGTGCAGCTTCAACAACACTCAAGAAGCTCAACACCATCCAGGACAAAGCAGCCCCGCTTGATTGGCACCCCATCCACCACCTTAAACATTCACTCCCTCCACCACCGGCGTACCGTGGCTGCAGTGTGTACCATCTACAAGATGCACTGCAGCAACTCGCCAAGGTTTCTTCGGCAGCACCTCCCAAACCCCCGACCTCTTGCACCTAGAAGGACAAGGGCAGCAGGCACGTGGGAACACCACCACCTCCAAGTTCCCCTCCAAGTCACACACCATCCTGACATCGAAGTATATCGCCGCTCCTTCATCGTCGCTGGGTCAAAATCCTGGAACTCCCTACC
>JASTWF010001259.1:0-42279 GCA_030390025.1 Squalus acanthias | reverse complement strand
GGGGGGGGAGAGAGAGAGAGACTGGGGGCCCGGGGCAGGGGAGTGGCATCGCCCATTGCCTGGGGGCTGAGCTCCATCTCCAGACTCTGCTCATCTGGCCTCTGGCAGCAGGCTTTGGGGGGCTGAGATTGCGCGCGGGCCCCCCTCGCTCTCTCACTCTCCCTCTCTCTCACCCCCCCCCCCCCAGGCTGGTGCTGTATTTCCCTGGGGACCAGTTCCTCGTGTTCTACAACTGCCGGATCAGGCCCTGCGCCGGCCCTCCTGCGGACCCCAGCTCAGACATCCTCCACACGGACTTCGACAAGAAGCGGGCGCTGCGAGCCCTGCAACTCGCCCATCCGGTCTGCTACACCCTGCTCGACCAGCGATGCTTCTCCGGGCTGGGTCAGTGAGGGGGAAGGAGAGGGGGGGCAGGGACAGAGGGTGGGGTGGAGGGTGGGACAGAGGGTGGGGTGGAGGGTGGGGCAGGGGTGGAGGGTGGGGCAGGGACAGAGGGTGGGGTGGGGCAGGGACAGAGGGTGGGGAGGAGAGGGTGGGGCAGGGACAGGGTGTGGAGGAGAGGGTGGGGCAGGGACAGAGGGTGGGGTGGAGGGTGGGGGAGGGAGGAGGGTGGGGGCAGGGACACAGGATGGGGCAGGGACAGAGGGTGGGGAGGAGAGGGTGGGGCAGGGACAGAGGGTGGGGGAGGGACAGCGCGTGGGGAGGAGAGGGTGGGGCAGGGACAGAGGGTGGGGAGGACGGTGAGGCAGGGACAGAGGGGGGGGAGGGGGGTGGGGGAGGGACAGCGCGTGGGGAGGAGGATGGGGCAGGGACAGACGGTGGGGAGGAGGGGGTGGGGCAGGGACACGGTGGGGAGGAGGCTGTGGGGCAGGGACAGAGGGTGGGGAGGAGGGTGGGGCAGGGACAGAGGGTGGGGAGGAGGGTGGGGCAGGGACACAGGGTGGGGAGGAGGGTGGGGCAGGGTCAGAGGGTGGGGAGGAGAGGGTGGGGGAGGGACAGCGCGTGGGGAGGAGAGGGTGGGGAGGAGGGTGGGGCAGGGACAGAGGGTGGGGCGGGGACAGGGTGGGGCAGGGACAGAGATGGGGAGGAGAGGGTGGGGCAGGGACAGAGCGTGGGGAGGAGAGGGTGGGGCAGGGACACAGGGTGGGGCAGGGACAGGGTGGGGAGGAGGGTGGGGGAGGGACAGCGCGTGGGGAGGAGAGGGTGGGGGAGGGACAGAGCGTGGGGAGGAGAGGGTGGGGCAGGGGCAGAGCGTGGGGAGGAGGGTGGGGCAGGGACAGAGCGTGGGGATGAGGGTGGGGCAGGGACAGAGCGTGGGGAGGAGGGTGGGGCAGGGACAGAGGGTGGGGAGGAGAGGGTGGGGGAGGGACAGCGCGTGGGGAGGAGAGGGTGGGGGAGGGACAGAGCGTGGGGAGGAGAGGGTGGGGCAGGGACAGAGGGTGGGGAGGAGAGGGTGGGGCAGGGACAGGGTGTGGAGGAGAGGGTGGGGCAGGGACAGAGGGTGGGGGGGGAGGGACAGCGTGGGGAGGAGGGTGGGGGCAGGGACACAGGATGGGGCAGGGACAGAGGGTGGGGAGGAGAGGGTGGGGCAGGGACAGAGGGTGGGGGAGGGACAGCGCGTGGGGAGGAGAGGGTGGGGCAGGGACAGAGGGTGGGGAGGACGGTGAGGCAGGGACAGAGGGTGGGGAGGGGGGTGGGGGAGGGACAGCGCGTGGGGAGGAGGATGGGGCAGGGACAGACGGTGGGGAGGAGGGGGTGGGGCAGGGACACGGTGGGGAGGAGGCTGTGGGGCAGGGACAGAGGGTGGGGAGGAGGGTGGGGCAGGGACAGAGGGTGGGGAGGAGGGTGGGGCAGGGACACAGGGTGGGGAGGAGGGTGGGGCAGGGACACGGTGGGGGAGGGACACAGGGTGGGGAGGAGGGTGGGGGAGGGACAGCGCGTGGGGAGGAGAGGGTGGGGCAGGGACAGAGGGTGGGGCAGGGACAGAGGGTGGGGCAGGGAGAGGGGTGGGGAAGAGGGTGGGGCAGGGGCAGAGCGTGGGGAGGAGGGTGGGGCAGGGACAGAGGGTGGGGAGGAGGGTGGGGCAGGGACAGAGGGTGGGACAGAGGGTGGGGAGGAGGGTGGGGCAGGGACAGAGGGTGGGGAGGAGGGTGGGGCAGGGACAGAGGGTGGGGAGGAGGGTGGGGCAGGGACAGAGGGTGGGGAGGAGGGTGGGGCAGGGACAGAGGGTGGGGAGGAGGGTGGGGCAGGGACAGAGGGTGGGGAGGAGGGTGGGCAGGGACAGAGGGTGGGGAGGAGGGTGGGGCAGGGACAAAGCGTGGGGAGGAGGGTGGGGCAGGGACAGAGGGTGGGGAGGAGGGTGGGGCAGGGTCAGAGGGTGGGAGGAGAGGGTGGGGGAGGGACAGCGCGTGGGGAGGAGAGGGTGGGGCAGGGACAGAGGGTGGGGAGGAGGGTGGGGCAGGGACAGAGGGTGGGGAGGAGGGTGGGGCAGGGACAGAGGGTGGGGCAGGGACAGGGTGGGGCAGAGACAGAGGGTGGGGAGGAGAGGGTGGGGCAGGGACAGAGCGTGGGGAGGAGAGGGTGGGGCAGGGACACAGGGTGGGGCAGGGACAGGGTGGGGAGGAGGGTGGGGGAGGGACAGCGCGTGGGGAGGAGAGGGTGGGGGAGGGACAGAGCGTGGGGAGGAGAGGGTGGGGGAGGGACAGAGCGTGGGGAGGAGAGGGTGGGGCAGGGGCAGAGCGTGGGGAGGAGGGTGGGGCAGGGACAGAGCGTGGGGATGAGGGTGGGGCAGGGACAGAGGGTGGGGAGGAGGGTGGGGCAGGGACAGAGGGTGGGGAGGAGGGTGGGGCAGGGACAGAGGGTGGGGCAGGGACAGAGCGTGGGGAGGAGGGTGGGGCAGGGGTGAGAGGGTGGGGGAGGGACAGCGCGTGGGGAGGAGAGGGTGGGGGAGGGACAGAGCGTGGGGAGGAGAGGGTGGGGCAGGGACAGAGGGTGGGGCAGGGAGAGGGTGGGGAGGAGGGTGGGGTGGGGAGGAGGGTGGGGGAGGGACAGAGCATGGGGAGGAGAGGGTGGGGAGGAGTGTGGGGGAGGGACAGCGCGTCGGGAGGAGAGGGTGGGGGAGGGACAGAGCGTGGGAGGAGAGGGTGGGGCAGGGACAGGGTGGGGAGGAGGGTGGGGGAGGGACAGAGCGTGGGGAGGAGAGGGTGGGGGAGGGACAGAGCGTGGGGAGGAGAGGGTGGGGGAGGGACAGAGGGTGGGGCACAGAGGGTGGGGCAGGGAGAGGGTGGGGGAGGGACAGCGTGGGGTGGAGGGTGGGGCAGGCATGGAGGGTGGGGCAGGGACAGGGTGGGGAGGAGGGTGGGGCAGGGACAGGGTGGGGAGGAGGGTGAGGCAGGGACAGGGTTGGGAGGAGGGTGGGGCAGGGACAGGGTGGGGTAGGGACAGAGGGTGGGGCAGGGACAGGGTGGGGAGGAGGGTGGGGCAGGGACAGAGGGTGGGGAGGAGGGTGGGGCAGGGACAGGGTGGGGAGGAGGGTGGGGCAGGGACAGGGTGGGGAGGAGGGTGGGGCAGGGACAGAGGGTGGGGAGGAGGGTGGGACAGGGTGGGGCAGGGACAGAGGGTGGGGAGGAGGGTGGGACAGGGTGGGGAGGAGGGTGGGGCAGGGACAGAGGGTGGGGAGGAAGGTGGGGCAGGGACAGAGGGTGGGGAGGAGGGTGGGACAGGGTGGGGAGGAGGGTGGGGCAGGGACAGAGGGTGGGGAGGAAGGTGGGGCAGGGACAGAGGGTGGGGGAGGGACAGAGCGTGGGGAGAGTGGGGAAAAGTGTAAGACATGATTAAGTTGCTTTGACTCTAAATTAGGACTGTGCTGAGTTGATGAGTTTCCAAGTCATCACCACATTGTGCCTTCGCCCCATAACCCATGTACTCCCTGTTATAATATTGGACATTGAGCCCCTCTAAAGCAGATTAAGGGTTGATCTGATTGAGGTGTTTAAGATGATTCAAGGATTTGATTGGGTAGATCGAGAGAAACTATTTCCTCTGGTGGGGGGAGTCCAAAAGAAGGTTGCACCATCTTAGAATTAGGGGTGATGTTGGGAAGCACTTCTTCTCACAAAGGGTAGTGGAAATCTGGAACTCTTGCCCCCAAAAGGCTATGGATGCTGGGGGGTCAATGGGAAAATTTCAAGACCGAGATTGCTGGATTTTTGTTGGTAAGGGTATCAAGGGATATGGAGCTAAAGGGGGAAATGGAGTTGAGGTACAGATCAGCTGTGATCTGATTGAATTGCAGAGCAGGCCCGAGGGGCTGAATGGCCTCCTCCTGTTCCTAATATCTCTTCCCTCCTGCGCCAGCACAGCTGACCCTCCTGTCCAGTGTGTGGTTACAGAAAACAGTCTGGAAATTTTCCTTGGTAAACTCCCTCTGCAACACCACAAACTTATTGGCTCAATGTCACTGGTTCCAACCTGTTGTTGGATTGCTACGGATATTGTTGTGTATCATTTCCCTTAATAGAAGTTTGAGGACCAGGAAATACTGAAACATCTTAATCATAATTGATCAAAACATTGCTATAACTCATTACACGCAGAGTCCATGAGATTATTACTGAATATATAAAAGCTTACAAATAACGGACTCATTGGGTCCGGTGTGCCCACACTAGCCTAAGGAAGATTGGTATAGGCCCCTGAGTGACTCTAGTGCGCTGTACTTGGGTTAATTGCATCTCCCTAACGTGACATTACGACACACGTGTATTCCGTTTATGTGGAATGCAAAGATAAACCCCAGCTCCTATTCGCTACTGATAACCGTCTGCTTAAACCCCTCTCCCCTGTCTCCTCCACCCTCCCTTCTGACAACAAGTGTGAGGAGTTCATGGACTTCTTTGTCTCTAAGATTGAGACCATCTGTTCAGCTGCCTCTGCCACTTTTTTTATTTGTTTATGGGATGTGGGCGTCGCTGGCAGGGCCAGCATTTATTGCCCATCTCTAATTGCCCTTGAGAAGGTGGTGGTGAGCCGCCGCCTTGAACCGCTGCAGTCCGTGTGGTGAAGGTACTCCCACAGTGCTGTTAGGTAGGGAGTTCCAGCATGTTGACCCAGCGACGATGAAGGATTGGCGATGTATTTCCAAGTCAGGATGATGTGTGACTTGGAGGGGAACTTGGAGGTGATGGTGTTCCCATGCGCTTGCTGCCCTTGTCCTTCTAGGTGGAAGAGGTCGCAGGTTTGCGAGGTGCTGCCGAAGAAGCCTTGGCTGGCTCCCTTCCCTTTGCCTTGCCCCCCCCTCCCCCTTTGCCTTCCCCCCCCCCCCTCCCCCTTTGCCTTCCCTCCCCTCTTTCCCCCCCCTTCCCCTTCCCCCAAGCCCACTGGGCCAAACTTCCACTAAGGTTCCCCCCTGAACTCACATCTTCCTCCAGTTTCTCTCCGATCTCCCCTCATGATCTCTCTGCGTTCATCTTGTCCATGAGACCCACTTCCTGCTCCCTCGATCCTGTTCCCACCAAACTGCTGACCACCCAACTTCCTTTTCTGGCTCCCATGTTATCTGATATTGTTAACGGTTCTCTCTCCTCAGGTACTGTCCCCCTCTCCCTCAAATCTGCCGTCATCACCCCTCTCTTCAAAAAAAACTAACCCTTGACCCCTCCGTCCTTGCAAACAACTGCCCCATCTCCAACCTCCCTTTTCCTTTCAAGTCCTTGAACGTGTTGTCGTCTCCCAAATCCGTGCCAATTCTTCCTGCAATTCCATATTTGAATCCCTCCAATCAGGTTTCCGCCCTTGCCACAGTACCGAAACGGCTCTCATCAAAGTCACAAATGACATCCTTTGTGACTGTCACAAAGGTAAACTATCCCTCCTCGTCCTTCTTGACTTGTTTGCAGCCTTTGACACGGTTGACCACTCCATCCTTCTCCACCGTCGTCCGGCTGGGTGGGACTGCACTCGCCTGGTTCCATTCTTATCTATCTAATCGTAGCCAGAGAATCACCTGCAACGGCTTCTCTTCCCGCTCCCACATCGTTACCTCTGGTGTCCCCTAAGGATCTATCCTTGGCCCCCTCCTATTTCGCATCTACATGTTGCCCCTTGGCGACCTCATCCAAAGATCCTTCCCGCCGGGGCGCTGTGACCCCTTCCCGCCGGCCTATCCATTCTCTTGGATTGAGTGCTGTTGTTTTGTTGTTGTCTCACTGTTGCTCTCCCTTAATCTCCAGGTAATATCATTAAGAATGAGGTGCTATATCTGTCTGCGATTCACCCAATGTCTCTGGGTTCCCTGCTCAGTGTTGAGAAGCTACAGTCTCTCCTGGACCAGGCCATCCAGTTCAGCAATGGGTGGCTGGACAACAAGGTGAAGAGCAAAGGCCTGAAGTACCACATCTATCAGAGGGAGCAGTGCCCTCTGGGCCACGCTGTGGAGAGGGCAGAGTTTGGACCCCCTCGTGGTCTCCAGAGACTCACCTGGTGGTGCCCTGTATGCCAACCTGCGGTGCCGTGAGCTGCCAACTGGGACAGTGCTGTTTGTTCACTGGGTCCCAGAGTGTGCGGACCCTGGGCTAGGTGACTGGGGGGTGGTGGGGGGGGGGGGGGGGGGGCTAGGTGACGGGGGGTGGTGGGGGGGCTAGGTGACTGGGGGGTGGTGGGGGGGGCTAGGTGACTGGGGGGGTGGTGGGGGGGGGCTAGGTGGTGGGGGGCTCAGTGACTGGGGGGTGGTGGGGGGGCTCAGTGACTGGGGGCTAGGTGACTGGGGGGTGGTGGGGGGGGCTAGGTGACAGGGGGGGTGGTGGGGGGGGCTAGGTGACTGGGGGGTGGTTGGGGGGGGCTAGGTGACTGGGGGGTGGTGGGTGGGGGGGGCTAGGTGACTGGGGGGGGTGGGCTAGGTGACTGGGAGGTGGTGGGGGGGGCTAGGTGACTGGGGGTGGGGGGGGCTAGGTGACTGGGGGTGGGGGGGGGCTAGGTGACTGGGGGGTGGTGGTGGGGGGGGGGGCTAGGTGACTGGGGGGTGGTGGGTGGGGGGGGGCTAGGTGACTGGGGGGTGGTGGGGGGGCTCAGTGACGTGGGGGGGGGGGTGCTAGGTGACTGGTCTCCTGGTGGCAGAGCCCTATGGGGGTATCTCTGATCTGTATTTTGTTGCTTGCCAGCTTGTAATTTTTGCTGTTTGTGTATAAATAAAAAGACACTTTCTGCAATTGAGGCATGTTCTCCTGTGGAAGCCCGACACACTTTACATGGTTAGGGCACGGTCCCTGGGTTTGGGGGGTAGGGGAGGGGTGTGGGGGCGGAGGGGGGGGTTCCCTGTGTCATTCTCTGTACGCACACTGGGTGGGTTAAATATTGCATCGTGTCCACATAAAGACTTTGAAGCAATGAGATGACTGAACGACTCGGTCCAACACTGGGAGATATGTGAGGTAGAGGCTCATATATCTCCCAGTATTGGACTGTGTGTTAGACTATCGAATTAGTCCCACTCCCCTGCTCTTTTCCCATAGCCTTTCCCCCCTTCAAGTATTTATCCAATTCTCTTTTGAATGTAACGATTGAATTTTTTTTGTGGGCGTCGCTGGCAAAGCCAGCATTTATTGCCCATCCCTAATTGCCCTTGAGAAGGTGGTGGTGAGCTGCCTTCTCGAACCGCTGCAGTCCTTGTGGTGAAGGTACTCCCACAGTGCTGTTAGGTAGGGAGTTCAAGGATTTTGACCCAGCGACGATGAATGATCGGCGATATACTTCCAAGTCAGGATGATGTGTGACTTGGAGGGGAACTTGGAGGTGGTGGTGTTCCCATGCGCCTGCTGCCCTTGTCCTTCTGGGTGAAAGAGGTCGCGGGTTTGAGAGGTGCTGCCGAAGGAGCCTTGGCGAGTTGCTGCAGTGCATCTTGTACGCCGGTGGTGGAGGGAGGGAGTGTTTAAGGTGGTGGAGGGAGGGAGTGTTTTAAGGTGGTGGAGGGAGGGAGTGTTTAAGGTGGTGGAGGGAGGGAGTGTTTAAGGTGGTGGAGGGAGGGAGTGTTTAAGGTGGTGGAGGGAGGGAGTGTTTAAGGTGGAGGAGGGAGGGAGTGTTTAAGGTGGTGGAGGGAGGGAGTGTTTAAGGTTGCGGAGGGAGGGAGTGTTTAAGGTGGTGGAGGGAGGGAGTGTTTAAGGTGGTGGAGGGAGGGAGTGTTTAAGGTTGCGGAGGGAGGGAGTGTTTAAGGTGGTGGAGGGAGGGAGTGTTTAAGGTGGTGGAGGGAGGGAGTGTTTAAGGTGGCGGAGGGAGTGAGTGTTTTAAGGTGGTGGAGGGAGGGAGTGTTTAAGGTGGTGGAGGGAGGGAGTGTTTAAGGTGGTGGAGGGAGGGAGTGTTTAAGGTGGTGGAGGGAGGGAGTGTTTAAGGTGGTGGAGGGAGGGAGTGTTTTAAGGTGGTGGAGGGAGGGAGTGTTTTAAGGTGGTGGAGGGAGGGAGTGTTTAAGGTGGTGGAGGGAGGGAGTGTTTAAGGTGGTGGAGGGAGGGAGTGTTTAAGGTGGTGGAGGGAGGGAGTGTTTAAGGTGGTGGAGGGAGGGAGTGTTTAAGGTGGTGGAGGGAGGGAGTGTTTAAGGTGGTGGAGGGAGGGAGTGTTTAAGGTGGTGGAGGGAGGGAGTGTTTAAGGTGGTGGAGGGAGGGAGTGTTTAAGGTGGTGGAGGGAGGGAGTGTTTAAGGTGCTTCCACCGCCCTTTCATTCCAAATCATAACTCGCTGCGTAAAAAAAAAAAAAGTTTCCTCCTGTTCGCCTCTGGTCCTTTTTGCCAATCACCTTCAATCTGTGTCCTCTGGTCACCGACCCTCCTGCCACTGGAAACAGTTTCTCCTTATTTACTCCATCAAAACCCCTCATGATTTTGAACACCTATCAAATCTCCCCTTAACCTTCTGCTCCTCACTCATCTGCTCCCTTGCCTCAGCTCATCTGCTGCTGAAACTCTCATCCATGTCTTTGTTACCTCTAGACTTGACCATTCCAACGCACTCCTGGTCTCCCACATTCTACCTTATGTAAACTTGAGCTGATCCAAAACTCGGCTGCCCGTGTCCTAACTCGCACCAAGTCCCGTTCACCCATCACCCCCGTGTCCTAACTCGCACCAAGTCCCGTTCACCCATCACCCCTGTGCTCACTGACCTACATTGGCTCCCAGTTAATCAACGCCTCGATTTCAAAATGCTCATCCGTTTTCAAACCCATCCATGGCCTCGCCCCTCCCTATCTCCTGTAATCTCCTTCAGCCCCACAACCACCCCGAGATATCTGCGCTCCTCTAATTCTGCCCTCTTGATCATCCCTGATTATAATCGCTCAACCTTTGGTGGCCGTGCCTTTTGTTGCCTAGGCCCTAAGCTCTGGAATTCCCTGCCTAAACCTCTCTGCCTCTCTTTCCTCCTTTTTAAGATGCTCCTTAAAACCTACCTCTTTGTCACCCCTAATTTCTCCTTATGTGGCTCGGTGTCAAATTGTTTGTCTTTTAATACTTGGGACGTTTTACTACTTTAAAGGCGCTATATAAATGCAAGTTGTTGTTGAGAACAATTTCAGCTTCTCCAGTCTTTCCACATCCTCATCCCTGGTACCATTCTAGTAAAAGAATCCACTCAAACCAGCCTTCACCAGTGGCTGCAACATCCAGTAACATCCCCTTAAGCTATGAAATATACTGGAGACGGAAGGCCAACCAAACTCACCATCAACATAGGAACAGGAGGAGGCCACTTACTCTGAGATTGTGGCTGATCTGTGACCTAACTCCATACACCTGCCTTTGCCCATATCCCTTAATTACAAAGTATTTACAGCACAGAAACAGGCCATTCAGCCCCAACAGGTTCTTGCCGGTGTTTATGTTCCACACGAGCCTCCTCCCACCCATCTTCATCTCACCCCATCAACATATCCTTCTATTCCTTTCTCCCTCCTGCGCTTATCTAGCTTCCCCTTAAATGCATCTCTGCTATTCGCCTCACAGGTAAGTCATTGGTAGTGACTGTGGGCTAAGTTTTAAGTTAACATATATAACTAAATTTTAAAAACTAAACTTAATTTAATTAATTTAATAAACTAAACGAGGTAAATTTAATTAACACTAAACTAATTAATTAAATTAAATAATGGGAGAACAGGAGATGTGTTGCTGCTGTAATATGTGGGAGCTTGTGGACATTTTTGTCCAGGGCGACTACATCTGCGGTAAGTGTCTGCGGCTCGAGGAACTTCAGCTCCGAGTTGAGGAGCTGGAGTCCGAGCAGCAGACATTGCCAGACATCAGGGAGGGAGAAAGTTACCTGGACCTTTTGCTCCAGGAGGCGGCAGCCACCCCTTAGATTAAATACTTTAGAATTGACACGTGGTCAGGGACAGGAGGGTGTGACTGCGAGTGAGGCAGGTACGGGGATCCAGGAGGTAGTATTGCAGGAGCCTCAGTCCCTGCACTTGTCCAATAGATTTGAGGTTCTTGCAACCCTTGTGGACAGGTGCGGGGATGACGAGCAAACTGACCACGGCACCGTGGTACAGGAGGCCGTTCTAGTGGGGGGGAGTGAAAAGGAAGGAGGTTGTAGTAGGCGACCGTATAGTTAGGGGGATAGACATTGTTCTCTGCAGCCAGGAGCGTGAGTCCCGAAGGCTGTTGCCTACCCGGTGCCAGGGTACCCACCTACATCCGCGACTCTTCCGACGCCCTCCGCCATTTTAACAGTTTCCAGTTTCCCGGCCCCAACCGCCTCCTTTTCACTATGGACGTACAATCCCTCTACACCTCCATTCCCCACCAGGATGGCCTGAGGGCGCTCCGCTTCTTCCTTGAACAGAGGCCCAACCAGTCCCCATCCACCACCACCCTCCTCCGCCTGGCTGAACTTGTTCTCACATTGAACAACTTCTCCTTTGACTCCACCCATTTCCTTCAAATTAAAGGTGTTGCTATGGGTACCCGCATGGGTCCTAGCTATGCCTGCCTTTTCGTGGGATATGTGGAACACTCTTTGTTCCAGTCCTACTCGGGTCCCCTCCCTCACCTCTTTTTCCGGTACATTGATGACTGTATCGGTGCCATCTCCTGCTCTCGCCCTGAACTAGAACATTTCATTCACTATGCTTCCAATTTCCACCCTTCCCTCACCTTCACTTGGTCCATCTCCGACTCTTCCCTTCCCTTCCTCGACTTCTCCGTCTCCATCTCTGGGGATAGGTTATTGACTAACATTCACTACAAGCCCACTGACTCCCACAGCTACCTGGACTACACTTCCTCCCACCCCGCCTCCTGTAAGGACTCTATTCAATTCTCCCAGTTTCTCCGTCTCCGCCGCATCTGCTCTGATGATGACACCTTCCATACCAGTGCTTCCGACATGTCTTCCTTTTTCCTGAACCGAGGATTCCCCTCTGCTGTGGTCGACACGGCCCTCGACCGTGTCCGTTCTACCTCCCGCACTTCTGCCCTCACCCCTGCCCCTCCCTCCCGGAACCACGATAGAGTTCCCCTTGTCCTCACCTTTCACCCCACCAGCCTCCACATTCAACGGATCATCCTCCGCCATTTCCACCACCTCCAGCGTGATCCCACCACCAAACGCATCTTCCCCTCACCTCCCCTTTCAGCATTCCGCAGGGACTGCTCCCTCCGCGACACCCTAGTCCACTCCTTTACCACCCCCAGCACCCCTTCCCCTTCGCCCGGCACCTTTCCGTGCAAGCGCAGGAGATGCAACACATGCCCTTATACCTCCCCTCTTCCCACTGTCCAGGGCCCCAAACACCCCTTCCAGGTGAAACAGCGATTTACTTGTACTTCCTGCAATTTAGTATACTGTATTCGCTGCTCACGATGTGGTCTCCTCTACATTGGGGAGACCAAACGCAGATTGGGTGACCGCTTTGCGGAACACCTCCGTTCAGTCCGTAAGGGGGACCCCGAGCTCCCGGTGGCCTGTCACTTTAATTCTCCGCTCCACTCCCACTCTGACCTCACCGTCCTCGGCCTATTACACTGTTCCACGGAAGCGCAGCGTAAGCTCGAGGAACAGCACCTCATCTTTCGTTTAGGCATGCTACAGCCCTCTGGACTCAATATCGAGTTCAACAATTTTAGATCATAACCTCAGCCCCTATCACATTTATATTTTAATTTTTCATCCACCCTTTTGTTTGCCCCCCCTTTTTTTTCCCTCCTAGAAGCTGGCAGCTGTCCTTCATTCTGCCAGTGCATTTCACACTTCTTTTAGCCTCAAACTGTCACATTAACACCACCTCTTGCCTTGATCATCTCTTAATGTCTCTTAATCTCTCCTTTTGTTCTTTCATCCCCTCCCCCTTTTCCCAGCTTTATCCTTGCCTTAAATTTATTTCATTTCCTGCTATTTCCAGTTCTGACGAAAGGTCTTCGACCTGAAACGTTAACTCTGTTTCTCTCTCCACGGATGCTGCCTGGCCTGCTGAGTTTTTCCAACGTTTTCTGTTATTATAAAGGACATCTCCTCTGGGCTGGAGAAGAACTTGGAGTGGGAGGGGGAGGATCCAGTTGTCGTGGTCCACGTAGGTACCAACAACATAGGTAGGACAAAGAAAGAGGTTCTGCTGAGAGAGTTTGAGCAGCTAGGGACTAAATTAAAAAGCAGAACCACAAAGATCATAATTTCTCGATTATTACCAGAGCCACGAGCAAATTGGCATGGGGTCAATAGGATCAGGGAGATGAATGCGTGGCACAAAGATTGGTGTGGGAGAAGTGGGTTTCGATTCGTGGGGCACTGGCACCAGTACTGGGGAAAAAGAGAACTGTTCCGTTGGGACGGACTACACCTGAACCATGCTGGGACCAGAGTTCTAGCGAATCGAATAACTAGGGAGGTAGATAGGGCTTTAAACTAAATAAGGAGGGGGGGCGGTGGGGAGGATCCCGGTGGAGAGAAATCTAGAATGCCAAAGAGAAAAGACAAGGAAGCAGTGCAGGAAAGTGATTGGGGTAAGGATGACCAGATTGTGTCAGGAAGGGACAGAGCGTACAAACAAAGGAGTGCACTAACAAATAGGATCTGGGTAAGAAAAAATGGTAATAAGACAGATAGGGCCATAGTACAAAAAAATGTTACCATGTCTAAAAATGTTAAAGACAAATCTAAAAGCACTATCTGAATGCACGAAGCATTCGTAATAAGGTAGATGAATTAACAGTGCAAATAGATGTAAACGGATACAATATAATTGCGATTATGGAGACATGGCTGCAGGGTGACCAAGGCTGGGAGCTGAATATCCAAGGATATTCGATATTTAGGAAGGACAGGCAAAAAGGAAAAGGAGGTGGGGTGGTGTTGTTAGTAAAGGATGAAATCAGAGCAATAGTGAGAAAGGATATTGGCTCAGAAAATCAAGATGTAGAATCAGTCTGGGGGGAGCTAAGAAGCACCAAGGGGCAGAAAACATTGGTGGGAGTTGTCTATAGGCCTCCAAACAGTAGTGGTAATGTAGGGGATGGCATCAAACAGGAAATTAGAGATGCATGTAACAAGGGTACCAAAGTAATCATGGGTGACTTTAATCTACATATAGACTGGCCAAACCAAATTAGCAATAATACTGTGGAGGATGAATTCCTGGACTATGTACGAGATGGTTTTTTAGACCAGTAGGTTGAGGAGCCAACTAGGGAATAGGCTATCCTAGATTGGGTATTGTAATGAGAAGGGATTAATTAATAATCTTGTGCGGGGTCCTTTAGGGAAGAGTGACCATAACATGATAGAATTCTTCATTAAGATGGAAAGTGAAGCAGTCCAATCCGAAATGAGGGTCCTAAATCTAAACAAAGGAAACTACAAAGGTATGAGGAGTGAGTTGGCTATGATAGATTGGGGAGCTTCATTAAAAGGCATGACGGTGGAGAGGCAATGGCTAACATTTAAGGAACGAATGCATGAATTGCAACAGTTATACATTCCTTTCTGGTGCAAAAACACAAAAGGAAAAGCGGCCCAACCATGGCTAACGAAAGAAATTAAGGATAGTATTAGATACAAAGAGGAGTCATATAAAGTTGCCAGAAAAAGTAGCACGCCTGAGGATTGGGAGCAGTTTAGAGTTCAGCAAAAAAGGACCAAGAGATTGATGAAGAGGGGAAAAATAGAGTATGAGAGTAAACTTGCAAGGAACATAAAAGTGGACTGTAAAAGCTTCTACAAGTATGTAAAAAGAAAAGATTAGTGAAGACAAATGTAGGTCCCTTACAGTCAGAAACAGGAGAATTTATAATAGGGAACAAGGAAATGGCAGAGCAATTAAACAAATACTTTGGTTCTGTCTTCACGGAAGAGGACACAAATAACTTCCCAGAAATGCTAGGGAACCAAGGGTCTAGTGAGAAGGAGGAATTAAAGGAAATTAGTATTAGTAAAAAAATAGTGCTGGAGAAATTAATGGGACTGAGTACTAAAAGAGGTAGCCATGGAAATAGTGGATGCATTGGTTGTCATCTTTCAAAATTCTATAGATTATGGAACAGTTCCTGCAGATTGGAGGGTGGCAAATGTAACCCCACTATTTAAAAAAAGGAGGGAGAAAGAAAACAGGGAACTACAGACCGGTTAGCCTAACATCAGTAGTAGGGGAAATGCTAGAGTATTATAAAGGATGTGATAACAGGACACTTAGAAAAATTTCAACAGGATTAGACAAAGTCGACATGGATTTATGAAAGGGAAATCGTGTTTGACAAACCTGCTGGAGTTTTTTGAGGATGTAACTGGTAGAATAGATAAGGGAGAACCAGTGGATGTGGTGTATTTGGATTTTCAGAAGGCCTTTGATAAAATCCCACATAAGAGGTTAGTGTGCAAAATTAAAGCACATGGGATTGGGGGTAATATACTGGCATGGATTGAAAATTGGTTAACAGACAGGAAACAGAGAGTAGGAATAAATGGGTCTTTTTCAGGGTGGCAGGTGGTGACTAGTGGGGTACCGCAGGGATCAGTGCTTGGGCCCCAGCTATTCACAATATATATCAATGATTTGGATGAGGGAACCAAATGTAATATTTCCAAGTTTGCTGACGACACAAAACTAGGTGGGATTGTGAGTTGTGAGGAGGATGCAAAGAGGCTTCAAGGCGATTTAGACAAGTTGAGTGAGTGGGCAAATACATGGCAGATGCAGTATAACGTGGATAAATGTGAAGTTATCCACTTCGGTCGGAAAAACAGAAAGGCAGAGTATTATTTAAATGGTGATAGATTGGGAAATGTTGATGAACAAAAGGGACCTGGGTGTCCTTGTACACCAGTCACTGAAAGCAAACATGCAGGTGCAGCAAGCAGTTAGGAAGGCAAATGGTATGTTGGCCTTCATTGCAAGAGGATTTGAGTACAGGAGCAAGGATGTCTTACTACAGTTAAAATTGAGAGGTCGCACAACACCAGGTTATAGTCCAACAGTTTTATTTGAAATCACAAGCTTTCGGAGCTATCGCTCCTTCCTCAGGTGAAGTAAATTGGATACAGAATCGCCAGAGCATATATAGATGGAAAAAAAAGCATGTGTACTTTACAATTGCAGACCAATAAATTAAATCATCCTGACTATCTGCCGAGGTGTGATAAAGTTAATTAAGTCAGCCAGGAAGGTACCACATCAAAAGACATAGCAAGATACAACTGAGACAATGAGGTGTAGTCGCAGGGGTTCCAACGTGTCAAAAGCTGCCGTCTGTATGTAAAACGAAAAGCTTTAAAAAAAAAAATTACTTTTTTACTGGGAAAATTTTTACTTTTTTACTGGGAATCACATCTGTGAACAAGCTAACGACGGCTCGAGTCCGGATCACGTCATGTATCGTGACATAAACCCAAGATCCCGATTGAGACCGTCTTCATGAGTGCGGAACTTGGCTATCAGTTTCTGCTCGATGATTTTGCGTTGTCGTGTGTTTCTAAGGTTGCCTTGGAGAACGCTTACCCGCAGATCCGAGGCTGAATGTCCTTGACTGCTGAAGTGTTCCCCGACTGGGAGGTAACAATCCTGCCTGGCAATTGTTGCGCGGTGCTCGTTCATACGTTGTCTCAGTGTCTGCATGGTCTCGCCGATGTACCATGCCGCGGTGCATTCTTTCCTGCAACGTATGAGGTTTTGACACGTTGGAACCCCTGCGACTACACCTCATTGTCTCAGTTGTATCTTGCTATGTCTTTTGATGTGGTACCTTCCTGGCTGACTTAATTAACTTTATCACACCTCGGCAGATAGTCAGGATGATTTAATTTATTGGTCTGCAATTGTAAAGTACACATGCTTTTTTTTCCATCTATATATGCTCTGGCGATTCTGTATCCAATTTACTTCACCTGAGGAAGGAGCGATAGCTCCGAAAGCTTGTGATTTCAAATAAAACTGTTGGACTATAACCTGGTGTTGTGCGACCTCTCAATTTTGTCCACCCCAGTCCAACACCGGCATCTCCGCATCATGATTACTACAGTTATACAGGGCCTTGGTGAGACCACACCTGGAGTACTGTGCGCAGTTTTGGTCTCCTTACCTAAGAAAGGATATACTTGCCATAGAGGGAGTGCAGCGAAGGTTCACCAGACTGATTCCTGGGATGGTAGGACTCTCGTATGAGGAGAGATTGGGTCGACTAGGCCTGTATTCACTAGAGTTCAGAAGAATGAAAAGGGATCTCATTGAAACGTATAAAATTCTGACAGGGCTAGACAGACTGGATGCAGGGAGGATGTTTCCTCTGGCTGGTTGGGGGGGGAGGGTCTAGAACGAGGGGTCACAGTCTCAGGATACGGGGTAGGACATTTTGGACTGAGATGAGGAGAAATTTCTTCACTCAGAGGATGGTGAACCTGTGGAATTCTCTACCACAGAAGGCTGTGGAGGCCAAGTCACTGAATATATTTAAGAATGAGATAGATAGATTTCTAGACACAAAAGGCATCAAGGGGTATGGGGAGAGAGCGGGAATATGGTATTGAGATAGAGGATCAGACATGATATTGAATGGCGGAGCAGGCTCGAAAAGCCTACTCCTGCTCCTATTTTTCTGTTTCTATGAGACTACTCTTATATTTTCAGTTTCTAGATGTTTTCCTATTACATCTTTGAGTAAGGATTCCATTATCTTTCCTACCACTAACATTAAGCTAATTTGTCTATAGTTCCCTGGGCTTGTTCTATCTTTTTATATATAGGATTCACATTAGCTGTCCGGCAGACCTTGGCATTATTCCCTTTTCTAATGAATTTTTATATATATGTAATAATGACTCTGCTTCGCTTCCCTAACTATTGTTAATAAGCACAGATGCAATACCTTTGGTTAATAAAAATCTACCAATCTCGGATTTAAAATTAACAATTGCTCCTAACATCAACGCCTAATCTTCCCTCTAGTCTCCAGCGGATGGGGCTGAAACTGGGTGTTTACGGTACGTGCGCCGCTCCTGCGGGGTTTACGGTGAGTGGGGGGGGGCGGTTCGGCGCCAGCTCTTCGCTGATTGGCCGCTCTCTCGGGCGGCCTGGCCAGTTGCGGGTGCCCCGCGCTCTGATTGGCTGATGGTCGCTGGTCCGAGCCGGTGGCCCAATCACAGCCCCCCCTCCCGGTGACGCGGTGCTCGAGCGGCTGGTCACCCGGGTAACGGGTGGGAGCGAGAGAGAGAGCCCGGGCACCGGCACCGGCACCGACCGGGAGAGAGAGAGAGAGAGAGAGAGGGACCCGGCACCCACCCACCCACCGGGACAGAGAGAGAGGGACCCGGCACCCACCCACCCACCGGGACAGAGAGAGAGGGACCCGGCACCCACCCACCCACCGGGAGAGAGAGAGAGAGAGAGAGGGACCCGGCACCCACCCACCCACCGGGAGAGAGAGAGAGAGGGACCCGGCACCCACCGGGAGAGAGAGAGAGAGGGACCCGGCACCCACCCACCCACCGGGAGAGAGAGAGAGAGGGACCCGGCACCCACCCACCCACCGGGACAGAGAGAGAGCCCGGGCACCGGGAGGGAGAGAGAGAGGGACCCGGCCAGCGGGAGAGAGCCCGGACACCGGGAGAGAGAGAGAGAGGGACCCGGCACCCACCCACCCACCGGGAGAGAGAGAGAGAGGGACCCGGCACCCACCGGGAGAGAGAGAGAGAGGGACCCGGCACCCACCCACCCACCGGGAGAGAGAGAGAGAGGGACCCGGCACCCACCGGGAGAGAGAGAGAGAGGGACCCGGCACCCACCCACCCACCGGGAGAGAGAGAGAGAGGGACCCGGCACCCACCGGGAGAGAGAGAGAGAGGGACCCGGCACCCACCCACCCACCGGGAGAGAGAGAGAGAGGGACCCGGCACCCACCGGGAGAGAGAGAGAGAGGGACCCGGCACCCACCGGGAGAGAGAGAGAGAGGGACCCGGCACCCACCCACCCACCGGGAGAGAGAGAGAGAGGGACCCGGCACCCACCGGGAGAGAGAGAGAGAGGGACCCGGCACCCACCCACCCACCGGGAGAGAGAGAGAGAGGGACCCGGCACCCACCGGGAGAGAGAGAGGGACCCGGCACCCACCCACCCACCGGGAGAGAGAGAGAGAGGGACCCGGCACCCACCCACCCACCGGGAGAGAGAGAGAGCCCGGGCACCGGGAGGGAGAGAGAGAGAGAGAGGGACCCGGCCAGCGGGAGAGAGCCCGGACACCGGGAGAGAGAGAGAGAGAGAGAGGGACCCGGCACCCACCCACCCACCGGGAGAGAGAGAGAGAGGGACCCGGCACCCACCCACCCACCGGGAGAGAGAGAGGGACCCGGCACCCACCCACCGGGAGAGAGAGAGGGACCCGGCACCCACCCACCCACCGGGAGAGAGAGAGGGACCCGGCACCCACCCACCGGGAGAGAGAGAGGGACCCGGCACCCACCGGGAGAGAGAGCCCGGGCACCGGCACCCACCCACCGGGAGAGAGAGAGAGAGAGAGAGAGGGACCCGGCACCCACCCACCGGGACAGAGAGAGAGAGGGACCCGGCACCCACCGGGAGAGAGAGAGGGACCCGGCACCCACCGGGACAGAGAGAGAGCCCGGGCACCGGGAGAGAGAGAGGGACCCGGCACCCACCGGGAGAGAGAGCCCGGGCACCGGCACCCACCCACCGGGAGAGAGAGAGAGAGAGAGACCCGGCACCCACCGGGAGAGAGAGAGAGAGAGAGACCCGGCACCCACCCACCCACCGGGACAGAGAGAGAGCCCGGGCACCGGGAGAGAGAGAGGGACCCGGCCAGCGGGAGAGAGCCCGGACACCGGGAGAGAGAGAGAGCGGGGCCGGGCGCCCGGAGTCGGTCCCATGGATTTGCTGCGGTCTCTCGGGCACCCGGAGGAGCTGCTGAACCTCATCAAATACAAACTGGGGCCGGGGCCCCGCGCCTGGGCCCAGGGGGTGAGTAGGTCAGGCTCAGGCCTCAACCACTGACCCTCGCAGTGAATTCCTGGCCTCATCCTCCACCCTCCGTAACATCGCCCGTCTCCGCCCCGCCTCAGCTCATCCGCTGCTGAAACCCTCATCCCTGCCTTTGTTACCTCCAGACTTGATTTTCCAACGCACTCCTGGCCGGCCTCCCATGTTCTACCCTACGTAAACTTGAGGTCATCCAAAACTCCGCTGCCCGTGTCCTAACTCGCACCGAGTCCCGTTTGCCCATCTCCCCACTGCTTGCTGACTTTTTTTACATTGGTGCCCAGTCTGGCAACGCCTCATAAGAAATAGGAGTCGGCCATTTGGCCCTTCGAGCCTGCTCCGCCATTCAATAAGATCATGGCTGATCTTCTACCTCATCTCCACTTTCCTGCACTATCCCCAAATCTTCAAAAATCTACCGATCTCTGTCTTGAATATATTCAACGGCTGAGCCTCCACAGCCCTCTGGGGTAGAGAATTCCAAAGATTCACCTGCCTCGATTTCAAAATTCTCATCCTAATCTCCTCCAGCCCCACAACCCCCCGAGATATCTGCCCTCTTGAGCATCCCCAGATCCGGCAGTTATTGAACACGAGGAACTGCCCTCCTGAGAAATACAGCGCCAGTCTGCGGAGAAGGAGAGGGATTCATACAACTCCCCACAGAGCCCCGCTTGGAATCTCGGCCCCTCCCCATTCCCCGCCTCGGCATTCCCCCCAACCCCCCCGCACTCCCCATTCCCCCCTAACCCCCACTGATCCTGAAGGCCCTCACCCTAACTGGGGTGCAGTTGTACAGGTGCCATCTGCCCTTCTGGGTTGTCAGCCCATGGGTCTATTCTCGCAGTCAGTCTCGACACCGAATGTCTAGACAGTCAGCTGGCTATTCCACTGTGGGAGAGGCATTCACATCAGAGTGTGATACGACGATGACCTGATCCACTCCCCCCGTAACCCCCAGCCTATCCAGCAGGGACCCCGCCACAACCCTGGGGGAACAGTTTGTGGAGAGACCACTGCAGCTCGGGTTGTTCTCCTTCGAGCAGAGAAGGTTAAGGGAAGATTTGATAGAGGTGTTTTAAAATAATGAAGGGTTTTGATGGAGTAAATAAGGAGAAACTGTTTCCAGTGGCAGGAGGGTTGGTAACCAGAGGACACAGATTTATGGCGATTGGCAAAAGAACCAGAGATGAGATGAGGATTTTTTTTTGTTATGCAGTGAGTTGTTGTGATCTGGAATGCGCTGCCTGAAAGGGCGGTGGAAGCAGATTCAACAATAACTTTCAAAAGAGGGCCGAATGGGCTCCTGTGTAAAGAGTTAATTTCATGTTTACACCATGTGGCCAGAGTCTGAACATTCACAACATTACCCATCGGCCTGGCAGCCCTGTGATTGGCTGTGGCTGTGTGATTGGCTGTGGCCTCTCTGGGCTGTGTGATTGGTTGTGGCCTCTCCGGGCTGTGTGATTGGCATGACTCCTATTTCTGGCGTTGGCTCCAGGCTGTTTACGTGGAGGGAGTGACCGACCTCTGTTAAAAGTTCCTGTGGAATGAGCTAGACAAAAACACACACACTGCCTGCAGCGCAGGCTGGGAGCTGAACTCCCCACAAGGCCCGTGTGTACAGCAAAGGCTCCTCCCAACATGTACTGTGCAGCCAGGAGTGCCTGGCCCTTGGCGGTGCGGGCCGTGCAGTGGGATTCACGGCGCAGTGCTCTACCCCAGCCTCGCACTCTCCTCTGTACCGCCTGCCTGTGTCAGCAAGCGGCTCGCTGCAGGAGATACTGGGCACCGTGTCTCTCTTGCTGGGTGCGGCGAGCAGCAGCCAGTGGGCAAACCCTGCACGTGGCACTTGTAGATGTTGAAAAGGCGGCAACTCTGAGAAAATCATTCTTCACAACGTCTTCCCTGGTACGTGGATTATGAGCGAGAGTCTGTGCCTCCCCGGTGTGTCGAGCGAGAGTCTGTGCCTCCCCAGTGTGTCGAGCGAGAGTCTGTGCCTCCCCAGTGTGTCGAGCGAGAGTCTGTGCCTCCCCGGTGTGTCGAGCGAGAGTCTGTGCCTCCCCGGTGTGTCGAGCGAGAGTCTGTGCCTCCCCGGTGTGTCGAGCGAGAGTCTGTGCCTCCCCAGTGTGTCGAGCGAGAGTCTGTGCCTCCCCGGTGTGTCGAGCGAGAGTCTGTTTCATAGAATCATAGAAACTTATAGCACAGATGGAGCCCATTCGGTCCGTCATGCCTGTTCTGGCTCTTTGAAAGAGCAGTCGTGCTTAGTCCCACCCCCCCCCCCCCCCGGCCTGCATTTTTTCCATAACCCTCTAACTTCCTCATCCTCAAGTACCTGTATCTATTATTAAGGACGTGGTAACAGGGCACTTAGAAAATAATAATAGGATTGGGCAGAGTCAACACGGATTTATGAAAGAGAAATCGTGTTTGACAAATCTGTTTTTTGAGGTTGTAACTAGCAGAATAGGTAAGGGGAACCAGTGGCTGTGGTGTATTTGGATTTTCAGAAGGTATTCGATAAGGTGCCACACAAGAGGTTATTAAACAAAATGAGGGCTCATGGGATTGGGGGTAATATACTAGCATGGACTGAGGATTGGTTAACGGACAGAAAACAGAGAGTAGGAATAAACGTGTCATTTTCAGGTTGGCAGGCTGTAACTAGTGGGGTACCGCAAGGATCAGTGCTTGGGCCTCAGCTATTCACAATCTACATTAATGATTTGGATGAGGGGACCAAATGAAATATATCCAAGTTTGCTGATGATACAAAGCTGGGTGGGAATGTAAGTTGTGAGGATGCTTGAAGGGGATATAGACAGGCTAAGTGAGTGGGCAAGAACATGGCAAATGGAATATAATGTGGAGAAATGTGAAGTTATCCACTTTGGTAGGAAAAATAGAAAAGCAGAGTATTTTAAATGGTGAGAGATTGGGAAATGTTGGTGTTCGGAGGGACCTAAGTGTCCTTGTACACGAATCACTGAAAGTTAACATGCAGGTACAGCAAGCAATTAGGAAAGCAAATGGTATGTTGGCCTTTATTACAAGAGGATTTGAGTATAAGAGTAAAGATGTCTTACTGCAATTATATGGGGCCCTGGTGAGACCACACCTGGAGTATTGTGTACAGTTTTGGTCTCCTTACCTAAGGAAGGATATACTTGCCATAGAGGGAGTGCAACGAAGGTTCACCAGACTGATTCCTGGGATGGGGGGATTGTCCTATGAGGACAGATTGAGTAGACTAGGCCTATATTCTCTGGAGTTTAGAAGAATGAGAGGTGATCTCATTGAAACAGACAAAATTCTTACAGGACTTGACCGGGTAGATGCAGGGAGGATGTTTCTCCTGGCTGGGGAGTCTAGAACCAGGGGTCACAGTCTCAGAATAAGGGGTCAGCCATTTAGGACTGAGATGAGGAGAAATTTCTTCACTCAGAGGGTGGTGAATCTTTGGAATTCTCTACCCCAGAGGGCTGTGGAGGCTCAGTCATTGAGTATATTCAAGACAGAGATCGATAGATTTTTGGATATTAAGGGAATCGAGGGATATGGGGATAGTGCAGGAAAGTGGAGATGAGGTAGAAGATCAGCCATGATATTGAATGGCGGAGCAGGCTCAAAGAGCCAAATGGCCGACTCCTGCTCCTATTTCTTATGTTCTTATGTACTGACACTCGCTCCACTTGATCCACCTTATTCCCAGAACCAGATCCAGCAATGCGTCCTTCCTCGTTGGGCTGGATACATACTGATCAAGAAAGTTCTCCTGAACACACTTCAGAAATTCTTCCCCCTCTCTGCCCTTTACACTATTACTATCACAGTCTATATTAGGATAATTGAAGACCCCCATTATCACTGTTCTATAGTTCTTGCACCTCTCTGTAATATCCCTGCAAATTTGCTCCTCTATCTTTCCCACTAGTTGGTGGCCTATAGAATACACCTGGTAGTGTAATGGCACCTCTGTTGTTTCTTAACTCTAACCAAATAGATTCTGTCCTTGATTCCTCCAGGACCTCCTCTATCTCCAGCACTGTAATATTCTCCTTAACCAATACTGCCACTCACCTCCTTTCTTTCCTTCCTTCCCTATCTTTCCTGAACACCTTCTATCCAGGAATATTTAAAACCCAATCCTGCCCTTTTATGAACCAGATCTCCGTTATCGCCACGACATCATATTCCCATGTGGCTATTTGCACCAGCAGCTCACCAACCTTATTTACCAGGCTTTGTGTGTTTACACACATGCACTGTAAACCTGTCTGAGACCTTCTTGTATCCTCTCTTTGTCTGACCCCACCTAATACCGTACTATCTCTTACTCTAGTGCTCTCTGTCTCTCCCAATCCTTTGTGCACTTTGTTTCTCTTTTCTAATGCTACATCCTGGTGCCCATCCCCCTGCCAAATTCATTTAAACCCACCCCAACAGCACTAGCAAACATCTCTTTCCCCCCGCCCCCCTCCTTGAGGACATTGGTCATTGGCTCCGGCTCTGTTGAGGTGCAACTTGTCCGGCCTGTACAGGTCCTACCGGTCCCAATGTCCCAGGGATCTGAAGCCCTCCCTCCTGCACCATCTTTCCAGCCACACATTCATCTGCTCTATCCTCCTATTTCTAGACTCAGTAGCTCGTGGCACAGGGAGTAATCTGGAGAATACTACCTTTGAGGTCCTGCTTTTTAATCTCTTTCCTAGCTCCCTAAAATCTGCCTGCAGAACCTCATCCCTTTTTCTGCCTATGTCATTGATACCGATATGGACCATGACCTCTGGCTGTTCACCCTCCCCCCTCAGAATGTTCTGCAGCCGCTCAGTGACATCCTTGACCCTGGCACCAGGGAGGCAACATACCATCCTGGAATCATGTATGCAGCCGCAGAAACGCCTGTCTGTTTCCCCTCCCCAGACTATCGAATCCCCTACCACTATTGCCTTCCCAATCTTTCTCCCCCCCCCGAACAGCTGAGCCTCCTGTGGTGCTGTACTCCCCAGAGAAACCATCGCCCTCACCAGTATATACTGGTTGGAGAGTGAGATGCACTCGGGACTCCTCCTGCACTACCTGCCTGGTCCTCCTTGTCTGCCTGACTGTCACCCATTCCCTTTCTGCCTGCACACTCTTATGCTGCGGGGTAACCACCTCCTGAAACGTGTTATCCACGAAGCTCTCAGCCTCACGGATACACCGCAGTGACGCCCGCTGCTACTCAAGCTCCGAAACCCGTCCAGGACACGGGAAGCATCCTGGATTTCCCACATGGCACAGGATGTGCATTCTACGGGACTGAGCTGCCCTTCCATGCCTCTATTTATTCGACTATTAACTAACTTACAGAAATAAACTTAAGACTAAGAGTCTTAATAGTCAGGCCTACCTTTACCTCTGGCCGCTTCTCGCTATAAATTTCAGTTCATACAAAACTCTGCTACCCGTGTCCTAACTCGCACCAAGTCCCGTTCACCCATCACCCCTGTATGAGCTGACCGACATTGGCTCCCAATCCGGCAACGCCTTGATTTTAAAATTCACATTCTCGTGTTCAAATCCCTCCATGGCCTCGTCCCTCCCTATCGCTGTAATCTGCTCCAGCCCCACAACCCTCCGAGATCTCTGCGCTCCTCTAATTCTGGCCTCGTGCGCATCCACAATATGCAATATACACTTAATGGCACAGTTTTAAAGGGTGTGCAGGGACAGAGGGACCTGGGAGTTAATGTGCTTAGGTCTCTGAAGGTGGCAGGACATATTGAGAGAGTGGTTAGCAAAGCATATGTGATCTTGGGCTTCATAAATAGAGGTATTGAGTACAAAAGTAGAGAAGTTATGCTGAACCTTTATAACGCGATGGTTAGGCCACAACTGGAGTATTGCATCCAGTTCTGGACACCACACTTTAGGAAGGATGTGAAGGCCCTTGAGAGGGTGCAGAGGAGATTTACCAGAATGGTTCCGAGGATGGGGAATCTTAGCTACAAGGACAGGTTGGAGAAGCTGGATTTGTTTTCATTAGAGCAAAGGAGGTTGTAGGGTGATTTGATAGAGGTGTACAAGATTATGACTGGTTTGAATAGGCTAGACGGGGAAAGGCTGTTACCACTAGTTGATGGTACAACGACTAGGGGACAAAGATTTAAGGTTTTGGGCAAGAGATACAGGGGGAATGTGAGGAAAAACTTTTTTACGCAGTGAGTGATGAGGACCTGGAACTCGCTGCCGATGGAAGTGGTGGAAGCGGAGACACTCAATGTATTCAAGGGGAGACTGGATAGGCACTTGAGGGAAATAAACTTGCAGGGCTACGGGGATAGAGCGGGGGAATGGGACTGACTGGATTGCTCTACAGAGAGCCGGCACGGACTGGATGGGCCGAATGGTCTCCTTCTGTGCCGTTATGACTCTATGACAGTGCGATAAGCAGGATACAGTCGAGCCTCGGCGCCAGATCTTCAGACAGTACCATAGCTTTAATTAAATTATCCCTTTTTATACTTCACATCTCCCGCTTATTTCCCTTAATTAGGTGATTGGTTATAAGTTTGTGCATTGCTTTATATGGTGCATCACCCTCTCATCACCCTCTTCTGACCCTCGGCAGCCTCAGCCATTCCCAGTTTGGGCCTGTGGTAAATGAGTTTTCAAGCTGCTAATTTAATCAATTGCTGGGGTGATAACATAAGAATTAGGAGCAGGCGTAGGCCATACGGCCCCTCGAGCCTGCTCCGCCATTCAGTAAGATCATGGCTGATCTTCAACCTCAACTCCACTTTCCCGCCCGATCCCCATATCCATTGATTCCCCATGACTCCAAAAATCTATCTATCTATCTCAGCCTTGAATATACTCAATGACTCCGCATCCACAGCCCTTTGGGGTAGAGAATTCCAAAGATTCACCCTCTGAGTGAAGAAATTCCTCCTCATCTCAGTCTTAAATGGCCAACTCCTTATCCTGAGACTATGCCCCCTAGTTCTAGACTCCCCAGCCAGGGGAAACAACCTTTCAGCATCTACCCTGTCAATCCCCTTCAGAATCTTACATGTTTCAGTGAGATCACCTCTCATTCTTCTAAACTCCAGACAGTATAGGCCCTTATTCTAGTTTTCTAATCAATCAGCAGGGGTGACTCATTTGGCTGTAAACAAACAAACAGTATAAAAAGACCAGTGTGAGTGCGAGCCAGCACTGAGTGCAAGTCAGCAGAGAGTGCTGAGTTTGGGTAAGTGGGAGTTCGGGTGAGTGGAGTGTAGGGTGCTCTTTTCAAACTTTAACTCTGTGAGTTGTAGTTAATAAGGCCTTTCTGGTGCAGAGTGACTGTTGGTAAACCATTTAACTGGTGTAATTCAGAGGGATTGATTTAATTTAAATCCAATTAATTAGAGGGGATACTAGCATCTATAATCAGGCAGAGAGTGTCCATAACTAACAATAAAAAAAAATTAATTAATTACATAGAATGGAGCAGGTGATGTGTTACTGTTGCGAGATGTGGGAGCCGGTGGACCCCATTGAGGCTCACGGTGATTACATCTGTGACAAGTGTCTGCTGCTACAGGAACTCCAGCTCCGTGTTGATGAGCTGGAGTCTGAGCTTCAGACACTGCGACACATCAGGGAGGGGGAGAATTACCTGGACTCTGTGTTTCAGGAGGTGGTCACACCTATGAAGTTAATTAATTCAGATGTAGCTCAGGGACAGGACGGTGTGACTACGAGTGAGGCAGGTACGGGGATCCAGGAGGTAGTGTTGGAGGAGCCGCAGCCCTTGCTCTTGTCCAACAGGTTCGAGGTTCTTACTCCCTGTGGGGACGGGAGCAGGGACTGCAGGGAGGATGAGCAACCTGGCCACAGCACCGTGGAACGGGGGGCCATTCAAGAGGGGGGAGTAAATAGAAATGTTGTAGTGGTAGGGGATAGTATTATTAGGGGGATAGATAGAGTTCTCTGCAGCCGAGAGCGAGAGTCCCGTAGGCTGTGTTGCCTGCCCGGTGCCAGGGTTAAGGACATCTCCTCTGGGCTGGAAAGAAACTTGCAGTGGGAGGGGGTGGATCCAGTTGTCGTGGTCCATGTTGGTACAAACGACGTAGATTGGACAAGGAAGCCGGTTCTGTTAAAGGAGTATGAGCAGCTAGGGGTCAAATTAAAAAACAGAACCTCAAGGGTAATAATCTCTGGATTATTACCTGAGCCACGAGCGAATTTGGCTAGGACAAATAAAATTAGAGAGTTAAATGAGTGGCTCAAAGACTGGTGTGGGAGAAATGGGTTTTGCTTCCTGGGACACTGGCACCAGTACTGGGGCAGGAGGGAGCTGTTCCGTTGGGACGGGCTTCACTTGGCCAGTGCTGGGACTAGAGTCCTGGCGGATCATATAACTAGGGCTGTAGAGAGGGCTTTAAACTAACTAGTGGGGGGGAGGTTCCTAGATAGCAAATAATAAAAAATGACAACAGAGAAGGTCATAGACTTAGGTAGCAGTGGGGAAATTAAAAACCAGAGTGTGTCAGGAAGGGGCAGAAGGTATGGAGTAAAAGGTAAAGTAATAAAAAGGGCAAAAGCAGGAACTAAGTGTCACAAAACATATTTGAAAGTTCTCTATTTGAATGCACGTAGCATTCGTAACAAAATAGACGAGTTAATGGCACAAATAACTACATATGGGTATGATCTTGTGGCCATTACAGAAACATGGCTGCAGGGTGACAATGCCTGGGAATTAAACATACCAGGTTATTTAACGATCAGGAAGGACAGGCAGGAAGGAAGGAGAGGTGGGGTGGCTATGTTAATAAAGGAAGGAATCACTGTAATACAGAGAAATGATATTGGGTCAAAAGATCAGGATAATGAAACAGTTTGGGTGGATATAAGGAATAATAAGGGGAAAAAAACACTAGTGGGCGTAGTCTATAGGCCTCCGAATAGTTGCAACTCTGTTGGACGGAGTATCAATCGGGAAATAGTTGAGGCTTGTAATAAGGGAACATCTATAATTATGGGGGATTTTAACTATCATATTAATTGGACAAATCAAATTGGGCAGGGCTGCCTTGAGGATGAGTTCATTGAGTGTATTAGGGATGGGTTTCTTGAGCAGTATGTAACTGAACCGACCAGGGGGCAAGCAACCTTAGATCTGGTCCTGTGTAACGAGACAGGATTAATTAAAAATGTCCCAGTAAAGGATCCCCTTGGAATGAGTGACCATAACATGGTTGAATTCCATATTCAATTAGAGGGTGAGAAGGTTGGATCTCAAACAAGCGTGCTAAGCTTGAATAAGGGAGACTATGAAGGTATGCGAGCGGAATTGAGTAGAGTGGATTGGGAAAATAGATTAAAGGGTAAGACGATACATGATCAGTGGTGTACATTTCAGGAGTTATTTTACAACTTCCAAAAAATATATATTCCACTGAGAAGAAAAGGGTGTAAAAGAAAAGACAGTCATCCGTGGCTAAGTAAAGAAATTAAGGATAGTATTCGACTAAAAACAAGGGCTTATAAGGTAGCCAAATCTAGTGGGAGGATAGAGGATTGGGAAAACTTTAAAAGACAGCAAAAAATAACAAAAAGATTGATTAAGAAAGGGAAGATAGATTATGAAAGTAAATTAGCAAAAAATATAAAAACAGATAGTAAGAGTTTTTATAGTTATATAAAAAGAAAAAGGGTGGCTAAAGTAAATGTTGGTCCCTTAGAGGATGAGACCGGGAAATTAATGGTGGGAAATATGGAGATGGCAAATACACTGAATGAATATTTTGTATCAGTCTTTACAGTAGAGGACACTAAGAATATCCCAACACTGGACAAACAGGGAGCTATAGGGGGGGTGGAGCTAAGCATGATCAAAATCACTAAGGAAGTGGTACTCGGTAAAATAATGGGACTCAAGGCGGATAAATCACCTGGACCTGATGGCTTACATCCTAGGGTCTTGAGGGAAGTGGCGGTAGGGATTGTGGATGCATTGGTAATAATTTTCCAAAACTCCCTGGACTCAGCAAAGATCCCGGCAGACTGGAAAACTGCTAATGTAACACCCTTATTTAAAAAGGGCAGTAGACAGAAGGCTGGAAACTATAGACCGGTTAGCCTAACATCTGTGGTAGGTAAAATTTTGGAGTCCATTATTAAGGAGACAGTAACGGGACATTTGGATAATCATAATTTAATAGGACAAAGTCAGCATGGTTTTATGAAGGGGAAGTCATGTTTGACAAATTTGCTGGAGTTCTTTGAGTAAGTAACACACAGGGTGGATAAAGGGGAACCAGTGGATGTGGTGTATTTAGACTTCCAAAAGGCATTTGACAAGGTGCCACACAAGATTATTGCTTAAGATAAAAAATCACGGGATTGGGGGTAATATTCTGGCATTGGGGGTAATATTCTGGCATGGATAGAGGATTGGCTATCTAACAGAAGGCAGAGAGTTGGGATAAATGGTTCATTCTCAGACTGGCAATCAGTAACTAGTGGTGTTCCACAGGGATCAGTGCTGGGTCCCCAACTCTTTACAATCTATATTAACGATTTAGAGGAGGGGACCGAGTGTAACATATCAAAGTTTGCAGATGATACTAAGATGGGAGGGAAAGTAGTGAGTGAGGAGGACATAAAAAATCTGCAAGGGGACATAGACAGGCTAAGTAAGTGGGCAGAGATTTGGCAGATGGAATACAATACTGGAAAGTGTGAGGTTATGCACTTTGGCAGGAAAAATAGTAGAGCAAGTTATTATGTTAATGGCAAGAAACTGGAAAGTACTGAAGTACAAAGGGATCTGGGGGTCCTGGTGCACGAAACTCAAAAGGTTAGTATGCAGGTGCAGCAAGTGATTAAGAAGGCCAATGGAATGTTGGCTTTCATTGCTAGGGGGATAGAATATAAAAATAGGGAGGTATTGCTTCAGTTGTACAAGGTATTGGTGAGACCGCACCTGGAATACTGCATACAGTTTTGGTGTCCATACTTAAGAAAAGACATACTTGCTCTCGAGTCAGTACAAAGAAGATTCACTCGGTTAATCCCGGGGATGAGGGGATGGACATATGAGGAGAGGTTGGGTAGATTGGGACTCTACTCATTGGAGTTCAGAAGAATGAGAGACGATCTTATTGAAACATATAAGATTGTGAAGGGGTTGGATCGGGTGGATGCGGGGAGGATGTTCCCGATGATGGGTGAAACTAGAACTAGGGGGCATAGTCTTAGAATAAGGGGCTGCTCTTTCAAAACTGAGATGAGAAGGAACTACTTCACTCAGAGGGTGGTAGGTCCATGGAATATGCTGCCCCAAAAAGCTGTAGAAGCTACATCATTAAATAAATTTAAAACAGAAATAGACAGTTTCCTGGAAGTAAAGGGAATTAAGGGTTACGGGGAGCGGGCAGGAATTTGGACATGAGTCTAGGTTCGGATCGGTCATGGCCCTGTGGGTAGCGTAGCGGGCCCAGGGGCCGTGTAGCCTGATCCTGCTCCTATTTTGTGTGTCCAATTCTGTTAGGTTCAGGAGATGGTTCTGTGATAGTAGATTGGCGGTTAGGATCAGATCAGCCATGATCTTATTGAATGGCGGAGCAGGCTCGAGGGGCCAATTGGCCTACTCCTGCTCCTATTTCTTATGTTCTTATTCAAAAAAGGAGGGAGACAGAAAGCAGGAAACTATAGGCCAGTTAGCCTATCATCTGTCATTGGCAAAATGCTCGAATCCATTACTAAGGAAGTAGTAGCAGGGCATTTAGAAAATCATAATACAATCAAACAGAATCAACATGGTTTTATGAAAGGGAAATCGTGTTTAACAAATCTATTAGAGTTCTTTGAGGAGGTAACGAGCAGGGTGGATAAAGGGGAACCAGTAGATGTAGTGTATTTGGATTTCCAAAAGGCATTCAACAAGATGCCACATAAAAGGTTACTGCATAAGATAAGAGCTCATGGTGTTGGGGGTAATAGATTGGATAGAGGATTGGCTAACTAACAGAAAACAGAGAGTCGGGATAAATGGGTCATTTTCAGGATGGCAAACTGTAACTAGTGGGGTGCCACATGGATCAGTGCTGGGGCCTCAACTATTTACAATCTATATTAATGACTTGGATGAAGGAAGCGAGTGTATTGTAGCCAAATTTGTGGACGATACAAAGATAGGTGGGAAAGCAAGTTGTGAGAAGGACATAAAGAGTCTGCAAAGGGATATAGGTAGGTTTGTTGAGTGGGCAAGAATTTGGCAGATGGAGTATAATGTGGGAAAATGTGAAGTTATCCACTTTGGTAGGAAGAATAGAAAAGAAAAATATGATTTAAATGGAGGCTGAGGCCCAAGCACTGATCCTTGCGGCTCCCCACTAGTTCCAGCCTGCCAACCGGAAAATGACCCGTTTATCCCGACTCTGTTTTCTGTCCGTTAACCAATCCTCTATCTATGTTAATATATTGCCCCCAACCCCATGAGCCCTTATCTTGCACAGCAACCTTTTATGTGGCACCTTATCGAATGCCTTTTGTAAATTCAAATATACGACATCCACTGGTGATCAGGGCCTTTGCCCTCTGCTAATTTAATCACACACGCATAATCATGTGTCCCAACTGCCCTTTCTGCTCATTTTTCTACTTCACTCATAAGAAATAGGAGCAGGAGTCGGCCATTTGGCCCTTCGAGCCTGCTCCGCCATTCCATAAGATCATGGCTGATCTTCTACCTCATCTCCACTTTCCTGCACTATCCCCATATCCCTTGATTCCCTTAATATTCAAAAATCTATCGATCTCTGTCTTGAATATACTCAACGACTGAGCCTCCACAGCCCTCTGGGGTAGAGAATTCCGACTCCTTCCTTCCCGTGTCTCAGCAGTCAGTGCCGGGGGTGGGAGGAGGCGGTCAGTGCCGGGAGTGGGAGGAGGCGGTCAGTGTGGGGGGGGGGGGGGGGGAGGGGGGGCGGTCAGTGCCGGGGGTGGGAGGAGGCGGTCAGTGCCGGGGAGCGAGGGGTGGGAGAGAGCAGTCAGTGTGGGGGAAGGCGGGGGGGTCGGTCAGTGCCGGGAGGGGGACGTTCAGTGCCGGGGAGGGAGGTTTGGAAGCATGCGGTCAGTGTGGGGGGGGGGGTGTCAGTGCTGGGAGGGGGGGGGATCAGTGCTGGGGAGTGAGGGGGCGGTCAGTGCCGGGGAGGGAGGGTTGGAAGCGTGCGGTCAGTGTGGGGGAAGGCGGGGGGGGGGGTCAATGCCGGGGGAGTGAGAGGACGGTCAGTGCCGGGAGGGGGCGGTCAGTGCCGGGGAGGGAGGGGGTGGTCAGTGTGCGGAGCGAAGGGACGGTCAGTGATCTGATGTGTCTGTTTTCTAGGACTCTATGAGCGAGACGCTGAAAACGTGCTACGTTTATCTGAACCAGACGAGCCGCAGCTTTGCTGCCGTCATTCAGGCGCTGGATGGTGACTTACGGTAAGAGAGGTCCCGTAAACTGGGAGTGGCGGTGGGGGGTGGACCCAGCTCAATGTGCAGATCTCAAGGAAAATCTGAAATTGTGGGATGTAGTGTGAACTTGTCGTGGTGGGGAGGCTGGGTGGGGAGGTGGGAGGCTGGGTGGGGCAGGGGTTGCCAGGGGAACCCATCCTGTGACTTGCACTCACTGTACTTTCCCTGCAGGCGGGCGGTGTGCATCTTTTACCTGGTGTTGCGGGCTCTGGACACTGTGGAAGACGACATGTCCATCCCCCTGGAGGTGAAGATCCCAATGTTGCAGAACTTCCATACCTACCTGTACCAGCCCGAGTGGAGATACAGCCAGAGTCAGGAGAAGGATCGCCAGGTGCTGCAGGATTTCCCATCGGTACGTCTTCCTGTATCAGGAGTGTGGTACAGGCTGCACATCTCTTCCACTGCATTCCTCCCATGTTACACATCGAAGCTCCAAAACATAATTTCCCCCAACTTCTATCCTGAAGACTCTCACTGGGGTACAGTTCCACAGGCACTGACTCTCACTGGGGTACAGTTCCACAGGCACTGACTCTCACTTGGGGTACAGTTTCACAGACACTGACTCTCACTTGGGTACATTTCCACAGACACTGACTCTCACTGGGGTACGGGTTCCACAGACACTGACTCTCACTTGGGGTACAGTTTCACAGACACTGACTCTCACTGGGCTACAGTTCCGCAGGCACTGACTCGTTGGGGTACAGGCCTATTTTTGTTTCCAGTTTTTCATTCTCGCTCTGTGACCCAGATTTCCCTGGAGTTCCGCTCACTGGCCAAGGTT
The DNA here is from genome assembly GCA_030390025.1 of Squalus acanthias. Lineage (NCBI taxonomy): Eukaryota > Metazoa > Chordata > Chondrichthyes > Squaliformes > Squalidae > Squalus > Squalus acanthias. The sequence continues at coordinate 8,543 of JASTWF010001259.1, read as the reverse complement.
TACCAGGATGTGATTGCAAATATCTGCCACAAGATGGGAGTTGGAATGGCTGAATTCTTGGAGAAAAAAGTTGGATCCATCAAAGAATGGGACACGGTAAGAGAAAGGCGTGGGTGGGTGGGTGTGTGTCGGGGGTGGGAGGGAGTGGGAGGGGGAGTATGTCAGCGAGGCGGGGGTTGTTGGTGGGTGGGGTGTCGGGGGCAGGGGGGTGTGGGTGTTACGGGAGTGGTTGGGGTGGGTGTATGGGTCATTAGTGGGGGAGGAGGGGGTTGTTGGGTGGGGTGTCGGGGGCAGGGGGGTGTGGGTGTTACGGGAGTGGTTGGGGTGGGTGTATGGGTCATTAGTGGGGGAGGCGGGAGTTGGTGGTGGTGGGGTGCGGGCAGGGGGGTGTGGGTGTTACGGAGTGGTTGGGGTGGGTGTATGGGGCGTTAGTGGGGGAGGCGGGAGTTGTTGGTGGGTGGGGTGTCGGGGGCAGGGGGGTGTGGGTGTTACGGGAGTGGTTGGGTGTTTGGGGTGGGTGTATGGGTCATTAGTGGGGGAGGCGGGGGTTGTTGGGGGGGTGTCGGGGGCAGGGGTGTGGGTGTTACGGGAGTGGTTGGGGTGGGTGTATGGGTCATTAGTGGGGGAGGCGGGATGTTGGTGGGGTGGGGTGGCGGGGGCAGGGGGTGTGGGTGTTAAGGGAGTTGGTTGGGTGTTTGGGGGTGGGTGATCGAGAGGTCATTTAGTGGGGGAGGCGGGGGTTGTTGGGGGGGTGGTCGGGGGCAGGTGTGGTGTTACGGAGGGTTGGGGGTGGGTGGTATGGTCATTAGTGGGGGAGGCGGGAGTTGGTGTGGGTGGGGTGTCGGGGGCAGGGGTGTGGGTGTTTACGGGAGTGGTTGGGTGTTTGGGGTGGTGTATGGGTCGTTAGTGGGGGAGGCGGGAGTTGTTGGTGGGTGGGGTGTCGGGGGCAGGGGTGAGTGTGGGTGTTTCGGGAGTGGTTGGGGTGGGTGTATGGGTCGTTAGTTGGGGGGGGGGGGGGGGGCGGGGGTGGTGTGGGTTGGGGGGGATGTGTGACCTTGCAGTGAAGTCTGTGTTCAGGGACGGTCTGGTGAGCTCCCAGTTATACTGCAGGCTGAGAGAGGTATGTATGTGTAACCTCTGTTACTCCTGCCTGTCCCTTGGGGTGAGTTGAGCAATTTGTGGGAGAGGGCTGGAGTTTATGAGCTGGCGAACGATGCAGCCACAGGGAAGTAGTGCAGCGACTTGATTGCACGGTGATGGTGGCGTGTTTGACTATATTCCCGTGAGCTCTTCTGACTCCCCTTTTCACACCTTTGCTTTCAGTACTGTCACTATGTGGCGGGCCTGGTGGGGATTGGTTTGTCCCGTCTTTTCTCAGCCTCCGAGCTGGAGGATCCGGTTGTCGGGCAGGACACAGAGCTGGCCAATGCCATGGGCCTCTTCCTGCAGAAAACCAACATTATTCGCGATTACCTGGAGGACCAGCGGGAGGGTCGGGAGTTCTGGCCGCAAGAGGTGAGCCTGGCATCTGTCGGCGGGGAATGGTACAGGCACGGACTGCAGAGACCGTGTACCCCGAACCACCAAATGTCAATCTGCCCTGCGCACCCCGAACCCCCAAACGCCACCCCGCCCCGTATACCCCAAAACCTGCAATCGTCAACCCGTCCCGTGCACCCCGAACTCCCAAACATCAATCCGCCCTGTGAACCCCAAAGCCTCAAAGATAATAATGGATCAATCACACGAATAGGGGTTCGAGCACAGTGTCTCTGGTCCCCGCTCCCTGTTGTCCGTGTATTCGAGCACAGTGTCTCTGGTCCCCGCTCCCTGTTGTCCGTGTGTTCGAGCACAGTGTCTCTGGTCTCAGCTCCCTGTTGTTGTCCGTGTGTTCGAGCACAGTGTCTCTGGTCTCCGCTCCCTGTTGTCCGTGTGTTCGAGCACAGTGTCTCTGGTCTCTGCTCCCTGTTGTTGTCTGGCTGTTCAAGCACAGTGTCTCTGGTCTCCGCTCCCTGTTGTCAGTGTGTTCGAGCACAGTGTCTCTGGTCTCCGCTCCCTGTTGTTGTCTGGCTGTTCAAGCACAGTGTCTCTGGTCTCCGCTCCCTGTTGTTGTCCGTGTGTTCGAGCACAGTGTCTCTGGTCTCCGCTCCCTGTTGTTGTCAGTGTGTTCGAGCACAGTGTCTCTGGTCCCCGCTCCCTGTTGTCCGTGTGTTCGAGCACAGTGTCTCTGGTCTCCGCTCCCTGTTGTTGTCAGTGTGTTCGAGCACAGTGTCTCTGGTCCCCGCTCCCTGTTGTCAGTGTGTTCGAGCACAGTGTCTCTGGTCTCCGCTCCCTGTTGTTGTCCGTGTGTTCGAGCACAGTGTCTCTGGTCTCTGGTCCCTGCTCCCTGTTGTTGTCAGTGTGTTCGAGCACAGTGTCTCTGGTCTCCGCTCCCTGTTGTCAGTGTGTTCGAGCACAGTGTCTCTGGTCTCCGCTCCCTGTTGTTGTCAGTGTGTTCGAGCACAGTGTCTCTGGTCTCCGCTCCCTGTTGTCCGTGTGTTCGAGCACAGTGTCTCTGGTCCCCGCTCCCTGTTGTCCGTGTGTTCGAGCACAGTGTCTCTGGTCTCCACTCCCTGTTGTCCGTGTGTTCGAGCACAGTGTCTCTGGTCTCCGCTCCCTGTTGTTGTCAGTGTGTTCGAGCACAGTGTCTCTGGTCTCCGCTCCCTGTTGTTGTCCGTGTGTTCGAGCACAGTGTCTCTGGTCTCCGCTCCCTGTTGTTGTCCGTGTGTTCGAGCACAGTTCCTCTAGTCCCCAGCTGTTGTCCGTGTGTTTGAGCACAGTGTCCAAGGTCACTACTCCCTGTTGTTGTCCGTGTGTTTCAGGTATGGAGTAAGTACGCAGAGAAACTGTCTGACTTCACCAAACCCCCGAATATTCAGGCAGCGTTGCAGTGCTTGAACGAGCTGATAACCAACGCCCTGCAACATGTCCCAGACGTCATCAAATACTTGTCTCGACTCCACAACCAGAGTGTCTTCAACTTCTGCGCTATTCCACAGGTAGGGGCTCGCCGACCTAATACAGACTGTGGGGGGAGAGATGTGCAGGTAGGACCTACCTGACTCTCTGTCCCTGTGTGTGCTGAATCTCCCTGACTCTCTGTCCGTGTGTGCTGAATCTCCCTGACTCTCTGGGCCCTGTGTGTGCTGAATCTCCCTGACTCTCTGTCCGTGTGTGCTGAATCTCCCTGACTCTCTGTCCGTGTGTGTGTGCTGAATCTCCCTGACTCTCTGTCCCTGTGTGTGCTGAATCTCCCTGACTCTCTGGTCCCTGTGTGTGCTGAATCTCCCTGACTCTCTGTCCCTGTGTGTGCTGAATCTCCCTGACTCTCTGTCCCTGTGTGTGCTGAATCTCCCTGACTCTCTGTCCCTGTGTGTGTGCTGAATCTCCCTGACTCTCTGTCCGTGTGTGCTGAATCTCCCTGACTCTCTGTCCGTGTGTGCTGAATCTCCCTGACTCTCTGTCCCTGTGTGTGCTGAATCTCCCTGACTCTCTGGTCCCTGTGTGTGTGCTGAATCTCCCTGACTCTCTGGTCCCTGTGTGTGTGCTGAATCTCCCTGACTCTCTGTCCCTGTGTGTGCTGAATCTCCCTGACTCTCTGTCCGTGTGTGTGCTGAATCTCCCTGACTCTCTGGTCCCTGTGTGTGCTGAATCTCCCTGACTCTCTGTCCCTGTGTGTGCTGAATCTCCCTGACTCTCTGTCCCTGTGTGTGTGCTGAATCTCCCTGACTCTCTGTCCGTGTGTGTGCTGAATCTCCCTGACTCTCTGTCCCTGTGTGTGCTGAATCTCCCTGACTCTCTGTCCCTGTGTGTGCTGAATCTCCCTGACTCTCTGTCCCTGTGTGTGCTGAATCTCCCTGACTCTCTGTCCGTGTGTGTGCTGAATCTCCCTGACTCTCTGTCCCTGTGTGTGCTGAATCTCCCTGACTCTCTGGTCCTGTGTGTGCTGAATCTCCCTGACTCTCTGGTCCCTGTGTGTGCTGAATCTCCCTGACTCTCTGGTCCCTGTGTGTGCTGAATCTCCCTGACTCTCTGTCCCTGTGTGTGCTGAATCTCCCTGACTCTCTGGCCCTGTGTGTGTGCTGAATCTCCCTGACTCTCTGGGCCCTGTGTGTGTGCTGAATCTCCCTGACTCTCTGTCCCTGTGTGTGCTGAATCTCCCTGACTCTCTGTCCCTGTGTGTGCTGAATCTCCCTGACTCTCTGGTTCCTGTGTGTGTGCTGAATCTCCCTGACTCTCTGTCCCTGTGTGTGTGCTGAATCTCCCTGACTCTCTGTCCCTGTGTGTGTGCTGAATCTCCCTGACTCTCTGTCCTGTGTGTGCTGAATCTCCCTGACTCTCTGTCCGTGTGTGTGCTGAATCTCCCTGACTCTCTGGTCCTGTGTTCCAGGTGATGGCGATTGCCACATTAGCTGCCTGTTACAACAACCCGCAGGTTTTCCGTGGTGTGGTGAAGATCCGGAAGGGACAGGCTGTCACACTGATGCTGGAGGCGACTAATATGGAGGCTGTGAAAGGGATGATTTGGCAATACTCTCGAGTGGTGAGAATCTCACTAAACACACCTGGGATCAACACCGGGAATCTCACTAAACACACCTGGGATCAACACCGGGAATCTCACTAAACACACCTGGGATCAACACCGGGAATCTCACTAAACACACCTGGGATCAACACCGGGAATCTCACTAAACACACCTGGGATCAACACCGGGAATCTCACTAAACACACCTGGGATCAACACTGGGAATCTCACTAAACACACCTGGGATCAACACCGGGAATCTCACTAAACACACCTGGGATCAACACCGCGAATCTCACTAAACACACCTGGGATCAACACCGCAAATCTCACTAAACACACCTGGGATCAACACCGGGAATCTCACTAAACACACCTGGGATCAACACTGGGAATCTCACTAAACACACCTGGGATCAACACTGGGAATCTCACTAAACACACCTGGGATCAACACTGGGAATCTCACTAAACACACCTGGGATCAACACTGGGAATCTCACTAAACACACCTGGGATCAACACCGGGAATCTCACTAAACACACCTGGGATCAACACTGGGAATCTCACTAAACACACCTGGGATCAACACTGGGAATCTCACTAAACACACCTGGGATCAACACTGGGAATCTCACTAAACACACCTGGGATCAACACTGGGAATCTCACTAAACACACCTGGGATCAACACCGGGAATCTCACTGGGATAAGCATGGGGAGGGCAGGGCACTCGGCAAAGAGCTGAACGTGGGAAGAGGGAAAGGTTGCCAGCAATCCCATTCTCTATCTGTTCAGTCTTTATATCCAGCGTCCCGTTCTCACTCCCATCAGACCAGCGCCTCCCCTCTACACAGTACGTTACGCACACTGTTCATGGTCATTTATGCCTGTCGCTCTCTCTTTCCCAGATCGGACAGAAGGTCCCAGGTGCCGGGAGCTCCGGAGACAGAACGCGGCAGATTGTTGTGAAGGTGGAGTCTCTGAGCCAGTGTGACGGGGATATGTTGTCCCGCAGTCACCTCTCTCCCATCTACCTGTCCTTGGCCATGTTCGTGGCTGCAGTTAGTTGGCAGTACTGGCAGACCCTGACTCACAGCTCAGAGGAATACGTGCATGGGCAGTGAGCAGCTTTGCCTCTGTCCCTACCTTCTGCTGATTGTCCAATTCTACATGGGAAGCGGGAGCAGGAGAGCCTTGTGACTTCAGCTGGTGCTCACTGCAGGAGGAGACTCGGCCACGAGTCCCAACAGGATCATTCATGCTACATAGATCGGTGCAGTAAAGCTTCTTATCCAGACTGCAAGCTGACAGCGCCACGCCCCCACCCACCTGGGCCCTGGGTGCTGTGGCCAGACATACACTGGGGTTCGCATTGAGCCCAGGGATGGGGAGAGGGCGTGAGGTCTCCTGTGCTACTGTAAAACATCTGATTGAATGAGTTTACACAGACTCAACTGGAACTCATTCAGTACCAGACTGCTTCTCACAGCCACAGGTTTGAACCCCCTCTACCTGCCCTATGAGTGTTTGATGGGACTGTGGAACCTGTACTCCAGTGAGAGTGAGTGCCTGTGGAACTGTGCCCCAGTGAGAGTCAGTGCCTGTGGAACTGTGCCCCAGTGAGAGTGAGTGCCTGTGGAACTGTGCCCCAGTGAGAGTGAGTGCCTGTGGAACTGTGCCCCAGTGAGAGTGAGTGCCTGTGGAACTGTGCCCCAGTGAGAGTCAGTGCCTGTGGAACTGTACCCCAGTGAGAGTCAGTATCTGTGGAACTGTTCCCCAGTGAGAGCCAGTGTCTGTGGAACCCGTACTCCAGTGAGAGCCAGTGTCTGTGGAACTGTACCCCAGTGAGAGCCAGTGTCTGTGGAACCCGTACTCCAGTGAGAGTCAGTATCTGTGGGACTGTACCGTTGGATGATGGAAGCTGCTGTTTCTCCTGAGGGGTCGGTCCTTTCTCATTAACTTGCTGATCGTCAGATTGTGTTTGTTAATTTAATAAATGATTTGACATGTTTGTGTGTGTCTCTCAGTAACTCTCCTTTCTCTACCTTGCACAGATTCACTGCCCCTTGTGTCTTGTACCCCACGCCCCATCACCAAGGCTAAGAGGAGATTTACACGAGGTGTTTAAAATGATGAAATGTTTTGATGGCGTGAATAGTGAAAGATTAATTCCTCTGGTTGTCCAGTTGGTGACGAGGGGGGTCAACAGTTTAAAATAGTCGCTAATTTTACACAGTAAACATGTGCGCAGGGAGGGAGGGAGTGTGAGCACAAGGAGCCTGTCAGTTGGACTGAGCTACATGTCCTGCACCTGCCCTAAGAGGGACCAGAAACACGTCTCCAAACAGTAAAAGGAAGGGGCGGGGGGAAACCGAAATAGACAGGAACTGAAACCCGCCACATTACCCAGAGCCGGCTTGGCTGCACTGAGCACCCTCTGACTGCTGCTACTACTTCATTCATTCCCCACAAATCACTCAAAATGCTCTCCGAAAATTTTAAATCTGCCTTTTCTTAATGTCTTAATTCCTAATGTCCAATGCAAGGGTTTAAACAATTCAAAAAAACAAGTTTGTGGTGTATTTGGATTATGATGCAGTCTGAGCATATGCAGTGGACCTATTCTCCCAGCATGCATCATACAGTTCAGCCCACTGCTGCTGGAATATTTTTCCATGGCCGCCAGTAATTACTGCTCTGGTATTTTTCAAAATCATTTGAAGCAAAGCGGGAGAAGAAATTTCAAAAGCTTTATTCGGGTAAAGTTTATACTGAGTTTATTTAAAATAGAGAGTCTGTGTTAGTGTATATAGTTCTGAGAGTGAGACAAAGGGCAAAAGAGAAAAATTGAGAGATTGTCACATAGTCACAGCTGAGAGCCAGTTACTGTGCATTACAGTAAACTCATTAAAACCAAAATAATTGCACGTGATGAATCTGGGACAGATTCTGTGCTCCGAGACTCGAGGAGGAATGGGGTCCTTGGTTAATCAGGCACTGATGCACCCAGCGTTGAGCTCTTGATTTAAGACGCCCGGAGTTCACCAACCCAAGTGTAATGCCAGTGGTGTGTTGATTGTGTGCAGGGGGCTCAGAGCCTCACTAGTGGCTGGTGTCGCGCGGAATTCCTGTCACAATCTCCTGCTCAATTCCGCACTCGTTGCTGCCCCGCAGGATCTTGAAGAAACCTGCAAAGCAAAAGCACCAATGAGACGGAGGAAGAATGGACAGGGAGCCTATCAGGCAAATCAGCCCCTCGGGTTGCAGACCCACCTCCCCATTGAAGCAGAGACCCCCCTTCCCCCCCAGATATGAACCGTCACTCACCATTATCCCCCCAGTCCGTGTTCCAGGAGTTGGCAACCAGCCAGTAGGGGGTTCCATTTTCCTCGCCCCAGCCCAAGACCTTGATGGCGTGGCCACCGATCGACTCCCCGGTCTCATGTTTGTAAACACCTGGAGACCAAGATTAACAATTCAGTAAACCACAGGGACAGGCCGTTCAGCCCATCGTAGACTATCCTATTTCGCTCAATCAGAGGGCTGGAACTCTGCAGGGAATTTCGGCCAAGAACATTGGTCCCTTGGTCTTTCATCCTTTGCAACGAATATTGAGGGGCAGGAGACCTACCTGATTTGTAATGCAGGAAGTCGGTGTAGACTAAGAGCGCAGCTTCCACTGGCCCATTCTTATAGATCTCTGTCATAATCTCGGTCATGTCAGAACCAACACTGTACGCAGTAAGACCTGGAGAGGAGAGAGTTTGCTCAATTACCCCAGTCTCTCAACAACACCGAGAATAGCCACGCACACAGACAGACACATCTCACGTGCAGTGCATGTGAGTCTGTGCCACTTGCCCTGGCGTATCAGACAGTTCTGTCCCCGTTCCTGTCTCTATTCCGGCTCTACTTACCGTAATGCTTGTCGCTGCTGTAGTTTGGGGTGTAACCTGCCTCACATCGCTTG
>JASTWF010001258.1:44302-97954 GCA_030390025.1 Squalus acanthias | reverse complement strand
CTGTACCTGGCCTGGCAGTGTTTGATAGAATTGAGAGGTCGCACAACTCCAGGTTATAGTCCAACAGTTTTATTTGAAATCACAAGCTTTCGGAGCTATCGATTGCCCCTTCCTCAGGTGAAGTAAATTAGATACAGAATCGCCAAAGCATATATAGATAGAGAACAAAGCATGTGTACCTTACAATTGCAGACCACTAAATTAAATCATCCTGACTATCTGCCGAGGTGTGATAAAGTTAATCAAGTCAGCCAGGAAGGTACCACATCAAAGACATAGCAAGATACAACTGAGACAATGAGGTGTAGTCGCAGGGGTTCTGACGTGTCAAAAGCTGCCGTCTGTATGTAAAACGAAAAGCTTTAACATTTTTACTTTTTTACTGGGAATCACATCTGTGAACAAGCCAACGACGACTCGAGTCCGGATCACGTCATGTATCGTGACATAAACCCAAGATCCCGGTTGAGACCGTCTTCATGAGTGCGGAACTTGGCTATCAGTTTCTGCTCGATGATTTTGCGTTGTCGTGTGTTTCTAAGGTTGCCTTGGAGAACGCTTACCCGCAGATCCGAGGCTGAATGTCCTTGACTGCTGAAGTGTTCCCCGACTGGGAGGTAACAATCCTGCCTGGCGATTGTTGCGCGGTGCTCGTTCATACGTTGTCTCAGTGTCTGCATGGTCTCGCCGATGTACCATGCCGCGGTGCATTCTTTCCTGCAACGTATGAGGTAGACAACGTTGGCCGAGTCACATGAGTATGTACCATGTACCTGGTGGTTAGTGTCCTCACGTGTGATGGTGGTATCTGTGTTGATGATCTGGCATGTCTTGCAGAGTTTGCCTTGGCAGGGTTGTGTGGTGTCGTGGTCGCTGTTATCCTGAAAGCTGGGTAATTTGCTGCGAACGATGGTACTTCTGAGGTTAGGCGGCTGTTTGAAGGCAAGTAGTGGAGGCGTGGGGATGGCCTTAGCGAGGTGTTTGTCGTCATCGATGACATGTTGAAGGCTGCGAAGAACATGGCGTAGTTTCTCCGCTCCGGGGAAGTACTGGACGACGGAGGGTACCCTGTTGGTTGTGTCCCGTGTTTGCCTTCTGAGGAGGTCTATGCGATTTTTCGCTGTGGCCAGTCGGAACTGTCGATCGATGAGTCGAGCGTCATATCCCGTTCTTACGAGGGCGTTTTTCAGCGTCCGTAGGTGTCCATCGCGTTCCTCCTCGTCTGAGCAGATCCCTCTTTTTGATAGGACAGTGTAGAGGGAGCTTTACTCTGTAGCTAACCCGTACTGTACCTACACTGGGAGTGTTTGATGGGACAGTGTAGAGGGAGCTTTACTCTGTATCTAACCTGTGCTGTATCTGCCCTGGTAGTGTTTGATGGGACAGTGCAGAGGGAGCTTTACTCTGTATCTAACCCTACTGTACCTGGCCTGGGGTGTTTGATGGGACAGTGTAGAGGGAGCTTTACTCTGTCTCTTACCCTACTGTACCTGGCCTGGGGTGTTTGATGGGACAGTGTAGAGGGAGCTTTACTCTGTATCTTACCCTACTGTACCTGGCCTGGGGTGTTTGATGGGACAGCGTAGAGGGAGCTTTACTCTGTATCTAACCCGTGCTGTACCTGCCCTGGTAGTGTTTGATGGGACAGTGTGGAGAGAGCTTTACTCTGTATCTAACCCGTGCTGTACCTGCTCCAGGAGTGTTTGATGGGACAGTGTGGAGAGAGCTTTACTCTGTATCTAACCCGTGCTGACCCTGCCCTGGGAGTGTTTGATGGGACAGTGTAGAGAGAGATTTTCTCTGTATCTAAACCTTGCTGTACCTGCCCTGGGAGTGTTTGATGGGACAGTGTAGAGAGAGCTTTTCTCTGTATCTAAACCTTGCTGTACCTGCCCTGGGTGTGTTTGATGGGACACTGTATAGGGAGCTTTACTCTGCATCTAACCCGTGCTGCACCTGCCCTGGGAGTGTTTGATGGGACAGTGTAGAGGGTGCTTTACTCTGTATTTAACCCGTGCTGTACCTGCCTTGGGAGTGTTTGATGGGACAGTGCAGACGGAGTTTTACTCTTTATCTAACCCGTACTGTATCTGCCCTCGGACTGTTTGATTGGACAGTGTGGAGGGAGCTTTCCTCTATCTAACCCATGCTGTACCTGCCCTGGGAGTGTTTGATGGGACAGTGTAGAGAGAGTTTACTCTGTATCTAACCCTACTGTACCTGGCCTGGGAGTGTTTGCTGGGACAGCGTAGAGGGTGCTTTACTCTGTATCTAACCCATGCTGTACCTGCCCTGGGAGTGTTTGATGGGACAGTGTAGAGGGAGCTTTACTCTGTATCTAACCCATGCTGTACCTGCCCTGGGAGTGTTTGATGGGACAGTGTAGAGGGAGCTTTACTTTGTATCTAACCCATGCTGTACCTGCCCTGCGAGTGTTTGATGGGACAGTGTAGAGGGAGCCTTGCTCTGTATCTAACCCCTGCTGTACCTGCCCTGGGAGTGTTTGATGGGACAATGTAGAGGGAGCTTTACTCTGTATCTAACCCGTGCAGTACCTGTCCTGGGAGTGTTTGATGGGCCTGTGTAGAGGGAGCTTTACTCTGTATCTTACCCATGCTGTACCTGTCCTGGGTGTGTTTGATGGGCCTGTGTAGAGGGAGCTTTGCTGTGTATCTAACCCGTGCTGTACCTGCCCTGGAAGTGTTTGATGGGACAGTGTGGAGGGAGCTTTACTCTGTATCTATCCCGTGCTGTACCTCTCCTGGGAGTGTTTGATAGGATTGTGTAATGGGAGCTTTACTCTGCATCTAACCCGTGCTGTACCTGCCCTGGGAGAGTTTGATGGGACAGTGTAGAGGGTGCTTTACTCTGTATTTAACCCGTGCTGTTGCTGCCCTGGGAGTGTTTGATGGGACAGTGTAGAGGAATCTTTGCTCTGTATTTAACCCGTGCTGTAGCTGCCCTGGCAGAGTTTGATGGGACAATGTAGAGGGTGCTTTACTCTGTATCTAACCCGTGCTGTACCTGCCCGGGGTGTATTTGATGGGACAGTGTAGAGGGAGCTTTACTCTGTATCTAACCCGTGCTGTACCAGTCCTGGGAGTGTTTGATGGGACAGTACAGAGGGAGCTTTACTCTGTATCCAACCCGTGCTGTACCTGCCCGGGGAGTGTTTGATGGGACAGTGTGGAGGGAGCTTTACTCTGTATCTAACCCTACTGTACCTGGCCTGGGGTGTTTGATGGGACAGTGTAGAGGGAGCTTTACTCTGTATCTTACCCTACTGTACCTGGCCTGGGGTGTTTGATGGGACAGTGTAGAGGGAGCTTTACTCTGTATCTAACCCGTGCTGTACCTGCCCTGGTAGTGTTTGATGGGACAGTGTGGAGAGAGCTTTACTCTGTATCTAACCCGTGCTGTACCTGCTCCAGGAGTGTTTGATGGGACAGTGTGGAGAGAGCTTTACTCTGTATCTAACCCGTGCTGACCCTGCCCTGGGAGTGTTTGATGGGACAGTGTAGAGAGAGATTTTCTCTGTATCTAAACCTTGCTGTACCTGCCCTGGGAGTGTTTGATGGGACAGTGTAGAGAGAGCTTTTCTCTGTATCTAAACCTTGCTGTACCTGCCCTGGGAGTGTTTGATGGGACACTGTATAGGGAGCTTTACTCTGCATCTAACCCGTGCTGCACCTGCCCTGGGAGTGTTTGATGGGACAGTGTAGAGGGTGCTTTACTCTGTATTTAACCCGTGCTGTACCTGCCTTGGGAGTGTTTGATGGGACAGTGCAGACGGAGTTTTACTCTTTATCTAACCCGTACTGTATCTGCCCTCGGACTGTTTGATTGGACAGTGTGGAGGGAGCTTTCCTCTATCTAACCCATGCTGTACCTGCCCTGGGAGTGTTTGATGGGTCAGTGTAGAGAGAGTTTACTCTTTATCTAACCCGTACTGTATCTGCCCTCGGACTGTTTGATTGGACAGTGTGGAGGGAGCTTTCCTCTATCTAACCCATGCTGTACCTGCCCTGGGAGTGTTTGATGGGACAGTGTAGAGAGAGTTTACTCTGTATCTAACCCTACTGTACCTGGCCTGGGAGTGTTTGCTGGGACAGCGTAGAGGGTGCTTTACTCTGTATCTAACCCATGCTGTACCTGCCCTGGGAGTGTTTGATGGGACAGTGTAGAGGGTGCTTTACTCTGTATCTAACCCATGCTGTACCTGCCCTGGGAGTGTTTGATGGGACAGTGTAGAGGGAGCTTTACTCTGTATCTAACCCATGCTGTACCTGCCCTGGGAGTGTTTGATGGGACAGTGTAGAGGGAGCTTTACTCTGTATCTAACCCATGCTGTACCTGCCCTGGGAGTGTTTGATGGGACAGTGTAGAGGGAGCTTTACTTTGTATCTAACCCATGCTGTACCTGCCCTGCGAGTGTTTGATGGGACAGTGTAGAGGGAGCTTTGCTCTGTATCTAACCCCTGCTGTACCTGCCCTGGGAGTGTTTGATGGGACAATGTAGAGGGAGCTTTACTCTGTATCTAACCCGTGCAGTACCTGTCCTGGGAGTTTTTGATGGGCCTGTGTAGAGGGAGCTTTACTCTGTATCTTACCCATGCTGTACCTGTCCTGGGTGTGTTTGATGGGATTGTGTAATGGGAGCTTTACTCTGCATCTAACCCGTGCTGTACCTGCCCTGGGAGAGTTTGATGGGACAGTGTAGAGGGTGCTTTACTCTGTATTTAACCCGTGCTGTTGCTGCCCTGGGAGTGTTTGATGGGACAGTGTAGAGGAATCTTTGCTCTGTATTTAACCCGTGCTGTAGCTGCCCTGCCAGAGTTTGATGTGACAATGTAGAGGGTGCTTTACTCTGTATCTAACCCGTGCTGTACCTGCCCGGGGTGTATTTGATGGGACAGTGTAGAGGGAGCTTTACTCTGTATCTAACCCGTGCTGTACCAGTCCTGGGAGTGTTTGATGGGACAGTACAGAGGGAGCTTTACTCTGTATCCAACCCGTGCTGTACCTGCCCGGGGAGTGTTTGATGGGACAGTGTGGAGGGAGCTTTACTCTGTATCTAACCCTACTGTACCTGGCCTGGGGTGTTTGATGGGACAGTGTAGAGGGAGCTTTACTCTGTATCTTACCCTACTGTACCTGGCCTGGGGTGTTTGATGGGACAGTGTAGAGGGAGCTTTACTCTGTATCTAACCCGTGCTGTACCTGCCCTGGTAGTGTTTGATGGGACAGTGTGGAGAGACCTTTACACTGTATCTAACCCGTGCTGTACCTGCTCCAGGAGTGTTTGATGGGACAGTGTGGAGAGAGCTTTACTCTGTATCTAACCCGTGCTGACCCTGCCCTGGGAGTGTTTGATGGGACAGTGTAGAGAGAGATTTTCTCTGTATCTAAACCTTGCTGTACCTGCCCTGGGAGTGTTTGATGGGACAGTGTAGAGAGAGCTTTTCTCTGTATCTAAACCTTGCTGTACCTGCCCTGGGAGTGTTTGATGGGACACTGTATAGGGAGCTTTACTCTGCATCTAACCCGTGCTGCACCTGCCCTGGGAGTGTTTGATGGGACAGTGTAGAGGGTGCTTTACTCTGTATTTAACCCGTGCTGTACCTGCCTTGGGAGTGTTTGATGGGACAGTGCAGACGGAGTTTTACTCTTTATCTAACCCGTACTGTATCTGCCCTAGGACTGTTTGATTGGACAGTGTGGAGGGAGCTTTCCTCTATCTAACCCATGCTGTACCTGCCCTGGGAGTGTTTGATGGGACAGTGTAGAGAGAGTTTACTCTTTATCTAACCCGTACTGTATCTGCCCTCGGACTGTTTGATTGGACAGTGTGGAGGGAGCTTTCCTCTATCTAACCCATGCTGTACCTGCCCTGGGAGTGTTTGATGGGACAGTGTAGAGAGAGTTTACTCTGTATCTAACCCTACTGTACCTGGCCTGGGAGTGTTTGCTGGGACAGCGTAGAGGGTGCTTTACTCTGTATCTAACCCATGCTGTACCTGCCCTGGGAGTGTTTGATGGGACAGTGTAGAGGGAGCTTTACTCTGTATCTAACCCATGCTGTACCTGCCCTGGGAGTGTTTGATGGGACAGTGTAGAGGGAGCTTTACTTTGTATCTAACCCATGCTGTACCTGCCCTGCGAGTGTTTGATGGGACAGTGTAGAGGGAGCTTTGCTCTGTATCTAACCCCTGCTGTACCTGCCCTGGGAGTGTTTGATGGGACAATGTAGAGGGAGCTTTACTCTGTATCTAACCCGTGCAGTACCTGTCCTGGGAGTGTTTGATGGGCCTGTGTCGAGGGAGCTTTACTCTGTATCTTACCCATGCTGTACCTGTCCTGGGTGTGTTTGATGGGCCTGTGTAGAGGGAGCTTTGCTGTGTATCTAACCCGTGCTGTACCTGCCCTGTAAGTGTTTGATGGGACAGTGTAGAGGGAGCTTTACTCTGTATCTAACCCGTGCTGTACCAGTCCTGGGAG
Source organism: Squalus acanthias (assembly GCA_030390025.1). NCBI lineage: Eukaryota > Metazoa > Chordata > Chondrichthyes > Squaliformes > Squalidae > Squalus > Squalus acanthias. The sequence continues at coordinate 91,456 of JASTWF010001258.1, read as the reverse complement.
TGTTTGATGGGACAGTACAGAGGGAGCTTTACTCTGTATCCAACCCGTGCTGTACCTGCCCGGGGAGTGTTTGATGGGACAGTGTGGAGGGAGCTTTACTCTGTATCTAACCGGTACTGTACCTTCCCTGGGAGTGTTTGATGGGACAGTGTGGAGGGAGCTTTACTCTACCTAAACCATGCTGTACCTGCCCTGGGAGTGTTTGATGGGACAGTGCAGAGGGAGCTTTACTCTGTATCTAACCCGTGCTGTACCTGCCCTGGGACAGTTTGATGGGACAGTGTAGAAGGAGCTTTACTCTGTATCTAACCCGTGCTTTACCTGCCCTAGGAGTGTTTGATTGGACAGCATAGAGGGAGCTTTACTCTGTATCTAACCCGTGCTGTTCGTGCCCTGGGAGTGTTTGATGGGACAGTCTCGAGCGAGCTTTACTCTGTATCTATCCCGTGTTGTACCTGCCCTGGTAGTGTTTGATGGGACAGTGTAGAGGGAGCTTTACTCTCTATCTAACCCGTGCTGTACCTGCTCCAGGAGTGTTTGATGGGACAGTGTGGAGAGAGCTTTACTCTGTATCTAAACCTTGCTGTACCTGCTCTGGGAGTGTTTGATGGGACAGTGTAGAGAGAGCTTTTCTCTGTATCTAAACCTTGCTGTACCTGCCCTGGGACAGTGTAGAGAGAGCTTTTCTCTGTATCTAAACCTTGCTGTACCTGCCCTGGGAGTGTTTGATGGGACACTGTATAGGGAGCTTTACTCTGTATCTAACCCGTGCTGCACCTGCCCTGGGAGTGTTTGATGGGACAGTGTAGAGAGAGTTTACTCTTTATCTAAGCCGTACTGTATCTGCCCTCGGACTGTTTGATTGGACAGTGTGGAGGGAGCTTTCCTCTATCTAACCATGCTGTACCTGCCCGGGAAGTGTTTGCTGGGACAGTGTAGAGGGAGCTTTACTCTCTATCTAGCGTGGGCTGTACCTGCCCTGGGAGTGTTTGATGGGACAGTGTAGAGAGAGTTTACTCTGTATCTAACCCTACTGTACCTGGCCTGGGGTGCTGATGGGACAGTGTAGAGGGAGCTTTACTCTGAATCTAACCTGTGCTGTACCTGCCCTGGAAGTGTTTGATGGGACAGTGTGGAGGGAGCTTTACTCTGTATCTATCCCGTGCTGTACCTCTCCTGGGAGTGTTTGATAGGATTGTGTAATGGGAGCTTTCCTCTGCATCGAACCCGTGCTGTACCTGCCCTGGGAGAGTTTGATGGGACATTGTAGAGGGTGCTTTACTGTGTATTTAACCCGTGCTGTTGCTGCCCTGGGAGTGTTTGATGGGACAGTGTAGAGGAATCTTTGCTCTGTATTTAACCCGTGCTGTAGCTGCCCTGCCAGAGTTTGATGTGACAATGTAGAGGGTGCTTTACTCTGTATCTAACCCGTGCTGTACCTGCCCGGGGTGTATTTGATGGGACAGTGTAGAGGGAGCTTTACTCTGTATCTAACCCGTGCTGTACCAGTCCTGGGAGTGTTTGATGGGACAGTACAGATGGAGCTTTACTCTACCTAAACCATGCTGTACCTGCCCTGGGAGTGTTTGATGGGACAGTGCAGAGGGAGCTTTACTCTGTATCTAACCCGTGCTGTACCTGCCCTGGGACAGTTTGATGGGACAGTGTAGAAGGAGCTTTACTCTGTATCTAACCCGTGCTTTACCTGCCCGAGGAGTGTTTGATTGGACAGCATAGAGGGAGCTTTACTCTGTATCTAACCTGTGCTGTCTCTGCCCTGGTAGTGTTTGATGGGACAGTGTGGAGGGAGCTTTATTCTGTATCTAACCCGTTCATTACCGGCCCTGGGAGTGTTTGATGGGACAGTGTCGAGGGAGCTTTACTCTTGTATCTAACCCATGCTGTACCTGCCCTGGGAGTGTTTGATGGGACAGTAATAGAGGGGAGCTTATCTCTAAATCTAAACCCATGCTGGGTACCTGTCCCAGGAGTGTTTGATGGGACAGTAATAGAGCGAGCTTTACTCTGTATTTAACCCGTGCTGTACCTGCCCTGGGAGAGTTGATGGGGACAGTGTAGAGGGAGCTTTACTCTGTCTCTTGCCCCGTGCTGGTCCCCTGCCCGGGGAGTGTTTGATGGGATTGTGTAAAGGGAGCTTTACTCGTATCTAACCCGTGCTGCACATGCCCTGGAGTGTTTGATGGGATTGTGTAAAGGGAGTTTTACTCTGTATCTAACCCGTTGCTGCACCTGCCCGGGAGTGTTGATGGGAAAGTAGTAGAGCGAGCTTTACTCTGTATCTACCCGTGCTGTACCTGCCCTGGGAGTATTTCATGGGACAGTGTAGAGGAAGGCTTTGCTCTGTATTTACCGATGCTGTAGCTGCCCTGGGAGTGTTTGATGGGACAGTGTAGAGGGAGCTTTACTCTGTATCTAACCCATGCTGTACCTGCCCTGGGATTGTTTCGTGGGACAATGCAGAGGGAGGATTTACTCTGTATCTAACCCGTGCTGTACCAGCCCTGTGAGTGTATGATGGGACAGTATAGAGCGAGCTTTACTCTGTATCTGTCCCGTGCTGTACCTGCCCTGGGAGTGTTTGATGGGATTGTGTAAAGGGAGCTTTACTCTGTATCTAACCCGTGCTGTACCTGCCCTGGGAGTGTTTGATGGGATAGTGTAAAGGGAGCTTTACTCTGCATGTAAGCTGTGCTGTACCTGCTCTGGGAGGGTTTGATGGGACAGTGTAGAGGGAACTTTACTCTGTATCTAAACCATGCTGTATCTGCCCTGGGAGTGTTTGATGGGACAGTGTAGAGGGAGTGTTACTCTGTATCTAACCCGTGCTGTACCTGCCCTGGGAGTGTTTGATGGGACAATGTGGAGGGAGCTTTACTCTGTATCTAACCCGTGCTGTACCTGCCCTGGGAGTGTTTGATGGGACAGTATAGAGGGAGCTTTACTCTGTATCTAACCCGTGCTGTACCTGCCCCAGGAGTGTTTGCTGGGACAGTGTAGAGGGTGCTTTACTCTGTATTTAACCCGTGCTGTACCTGGCCTGGGAGTGTTTGATGGGACAGTGTAAAGGGGGCTTTACACTGTATCGAACCCGTGCTTTTCCTGCCCTGGCAGTGTGTGATGGGACAGTGTAGAGAGAGCTTTACTCTGTATCGAACCCATGCTGTACCTGACCTGGGAGATTTTGCTGGGACAGTGTAGAGGGTGCTTTACTCTGTATTTCACCCGTGCTGTACCTGGCCTGGGAGTGTTTGATGGGACAGTGTCGAGGTAGCTTTACACTGTATCTAACCCGTGCTTTTCCTGCCCTGGGAGTGTTTGATGGTCATGATGCGGAGTTTACTCTGTATCTAACCCTACTGTACTTGGCCAGGAGTGTTTGATGGGACAGTGTGGAGGGAGCTTTACTCTGAATCTAACCCGTGCTGTACCTGCCCTGGGAGTGTTTGATGGGACAGTGTCCAGGGAACTTTACTCTGTATCTAACCTGTGCTGCACCTACCCTGGGAGTGTTTGATGGGACAGTGCAGATGGAGCTTTACTCTGTATTTAACCCGTGCTGTACCTGGCCTGGGAGTGTTTGATGGGACAGTGTAAAGGGGGCTTTACACTGTATCGAACCCGTGCTTTTCCTGCCCTGGCAGTGTGTGATGGGACAGTGCAGAGAGAGCTTTACTCTGTATCGAACCCATGCTGTACCTGCCCTGGGAGTGTTTGCTGGGACAGTGTAGAGGGTGCTTTACTCTGTATCTAACCCGTGCTGTACCTGCCCTGGGAGTGTTTGATGGGACAGTGTAGAGGGAGCTTTACTCTGTATCTAACCCGTGCTGTACCTGCCCTGGGAGTGTTTGATGGGACAGTGTAGAGGGAGCTTTACTCTGTATCTAACCCGTGCTGTACCTGCCCTGGGAGTGTTTGATGGGACAGTGTAGAGGGAGCTTTACTCTGTATCTAACCCGTGCTGTACCTGCCCTGGGAGTGTTTGATGGGACAGTGTAGAGGGAGCTTTACTCTGTATCTAACCCGTGCTGTACCTGCCCTGGGAGTGTTTGATGGGACAGTGTAGAGGGAGCTTTACTCTGTATCTAACCCGTGCTGTACCTGCCCTGGGAGTGTTTGATGGGACAGTGTAGAGGGAGCTTTACTCTGTATCTAACCCGTGCTGTACCTGCCCTGGGAGTGTTTGATGGGACAGTGTAGAGGGAGCTTTACTCTGTATCTAACCCGTGCTGTACCTGCCCTGGGAGTGTTTGATGGGACAGTGTAGAGGGAGCTTTACTCTGTATCTAACCCGTGCTGTACCTGCCCTGGGAGTGTTTGATGGGACAGTGTAGAGGGAGCTTTACTCTGTATCTAACCCGTGCTGTACCTGCCCTGGGAGTGTTTGATGGGACAGTGTAGAGGGAGCTTTACTCTGTATCTAACCCGTGCTGTACCTGCCCTGGGAGTGTTTGATGGGACAGTGTAGAGGGAGCTTTACTCTGTATCTAACCCGTGCTGTACCTGCCCTGGGAGTGTTTGATGGGACAGTGTAGAGGGAGCTTTACTCTGTATCTAACCCGTGCTGTACCTGCCCTGGGAGTGTTTGATGGGACAGTGTAGAGGGAGCTTTACTCTGTATCTAACCCGTGCTGTACCTGCCCTGGGAGTGTTTGATGGGACAGTGTAGAGGGAGCTTTACTCTGTATCTAACCCGTGCTGTACCTGCCCTGGGAGTGTTTGATGGGACAGTGTAGAGGGAGCTTTACTCTGTATCTAACCCGTGCTGTACCTGCCCTGGGAGTGTTTGATGGGACAGTGTAGAGGGAGCTTTACTCTGTATCTAACCCGTGCTGTACCTGCCCTGGGAGTGTTTGATGGGACAGTGTAGAGGGAGCTTTACTCTGTATCTAACCCGTGCTGTACCTGCCCTGGGAGTGTTTGATGGGACAGTGTAGAGGGAGCTTTACTCTGTATCTAACCCGTGCTGTACCTGCCCTGGGAGTGTTTGATGGGACAGTGTAGAGGGAGCTTTACTCTGTATCTAACCCGTGCTGTACCTGCCCTGGGAGTGTTTGATGGGACAGTGTAGAGGGAGCTTTACTCTGTATCTAACCCGTGCTGTACCTGCCCTGGGAGTGTTTGATGGGACAGTGTAGAGGGAGCTTTACTCTGTATCTAACCCGTGCTGTACCTGCCCTGGGAGTGTTTGATGGGACAGTGTAGAGGGAGCTTTACTCTGTATCTAACCCGTGCTGTACCTGCCCTGGGAGTGTTTGATGGGACAGTGTAGAGGGAGCTTTACTCTGTATCTAACCCGTGCTGTACCTGCCCTGGGAGTGTTTGATGGGACAGTGTAGAGGGAGCTTTACTCTGTATCTAACCCGTGCTGTACCTGCCCTGGGAGTGTTTGATGGGACAGTGTAGAGGGAGCTTTACTCTGTATCTAACCCGTGCTGTACCTGCCCTGGGAGTGTTTGATGGGACAGTGTAGAGGGAGCTTTACTCTGTATCTAACCCGTGCTGTACCTGCCCTGGGAGTGTTTGATGGGACAGTGTAGAGGGAGCTTTACTCTGTATCTAACCCGTGCTGTACCTGCCCTGGGAGTGTTTGATGGGACAGTGTAGAGGGAGCTTTACTCTGTATCTAACCCGTGCTGTACCTGCCCTGGGAGTGTTTGATGGGACAGTGTAGAGGGAGCTTTACTCTGTATCTAACCCGTGCTGTACCTGCCCTGGGAGTGTTTGATGGGACAGTGTAGAGGGAGCTTTACTCTGTATCTAACCCGTGCTGTACCTGCCCTGGGAGTGTTTGATGGGACAGTGTAGAGGGAGCTTTACTCTGTATCTAACCCGTGCTGTACCTGCCCTGGGAGTGTTTGATGGGACAGTGTAGAGGGAGCTTTACTCTGTATCTAACCCGTGCTGTACCTGCCCTGGGAGTGTTTGATGGGACAGTGTAGAGGGAGCTTTACTCTGTATCTAACCCGTGCTGTACCTGCCCTGGGAGTGTTTGATGGGACAGTGTAGAGGGAGCTTTACTCTGTATCTAACCCGTGCTGTACCTGCCCTGGGAGTGTTTGATGGGACAGTGTAGAGGGAGCTTTACTCTGTATCTAACCCGTGCTGTACCTGCCCTGGGAGTGTTTGATGGGACAGTGTAGAGGGAGCTTTACTCTGTATCTAACCCGTGCTGTACCTGCCCTGGGAGTGTTTGATGGGACAGTGTAGAGGGAGCTTTACTCTGTATCTAACCCGTGCTGTACCTGCCCTGGGAGTGTTTGATGGGACAGTGTAGAGGGAGCTTTACTCTGTATCTAACCCGTGCTGTACCTGCCCTGGGAGTGTTTGATGGGACAGTGTAGAGGGAGCTTTACTCTGTATCTAACCCGTGCTGTACCTGCCCTGGGAGTGTTTGATGGGACAGTGTAGAGGGAGCTTTACTCTGTATCTAACCCGTGCTGTACCTGCCCTGGGAGTGTTTGATGGGACAGTGTAGAGGGAGCTTTACTCTGTATCTAACCCGTGCTGTACCTGCCCTGGGAGTGTTTGATGGGACAGTGTAGAGGGAGCTTTACTCTGTATCTAACCCGTGCTGTACCTGCCCTGGGAGTGTTTGATGGGACAGTGTAGAGGGAGCTTTACTCTGTATCTAACCCGTGCTGTACCTGCCCTGGGAGTGTTTGATGGGACAGTGTAGAGGGAGCTTTACTCTGTATCTAACCCGTGCTGTACCTGCCCTGGGAGTGTTTGATGGGACAGTGTAGAGGGAGCTTTACTCTGTATCTAACCCGTGCTGTACCTGCCCTGGGAGTGTTTGATGGGACAGTGTAGAGGGAGCTTTACTCTGTATCTAACCCGTGCTGTACCTGCCCTGGGAGTGTTTGATGGGACAGTGTAGAGGGAGCTTTACTCTGTATCTAACCCGTGCTGTACCTGCCCTGGGAGTGTTTGATGGGACAGTGTAGAGGGAGCTTTACTCTGTATCTAACCCGTGCTGTACCTGCCCTGGGAGTGTTTGATGGGACAGTGTAGAGGGAGCTTTACTCTGTATCTAACCCGTGCTGTACCTGCCCTGGGAGTGTTTGATGGGACAGTGTAGAGGGAGCTTTACTCTGTATCTAACCCGTGCTGTACCTGCCCTGGGAGTGTTTGATGGGACAGTGTAGAGGGAGCTTTACTCTGTATCTAACCCGTGCTGTACCTGCCCTGGGAGTGTTTGATGGGACAGTGTAGAGGGAGCTTTACTCTGTATCTAACCCGTGCTGTACCTGCCCTGGGAGTGTTTGATGGGACAGTGTAGAGGGAGCTTTACTCTGTATCTAACCCGTGCTGTACCTGCCCTGGGAGTGTTTGATGGGACAGTGTAGAGGGAGCTTTACTCTGTATCTAACCCGTGCTGTACCTGCCCTGGGAGTGTTTGATGGGACAGTGTAGAGGGAGCTTTACTCTGTATCTAACCCGTGCTGTACCTGCCCTGGGAGTGTTTGATGGGACAGTGTAGAGGGAGCTTTACTCTGTATCTAACCCGTGCTGTACCTGCCCTGGGAGTGTTTGATGGGACAGTGTAGAGGGAGCTTTACTCTGTATCTAACCCGTGCTGTACCTGCCCTGGGAGTGTTTGATGGGACAGTGTAGAGGGAGCTTTACTCTGTATCTAACCCGTGCTGTACCTGCCCTGGGAGTGTTTGATGGGACAGTGTAGAGGGAGCTTTACTCTGTATCTAACCCGTGCTGTACCTGCCCTGGGAGTGTTTGATGGGACAGTGTAGAGGGAGCTTTACTCTGTATCTAACCCGTGCTGTACCTGCCCTGGGAGTGTTTGATGGGACAGTGTAGAGGGAGCTTTACTCTGTATCTAACCCGTGCTGTACCTGCCCTGGGAGTGTTTGATGGGACAGTGTAGAGGGAGCTTTACTCTGTATCTAACCCGTGCTGTACCTGCCCTGGGAGTGTTTGATGGGACAGTGTAGAGGGAGCTTTACTCTGTATCTAACCCGTGCTGTACCTGCCCTGGGAGTGTTTGATGGGACAGTGTAGAGGGAGCTTTACTCTGTATCTAACCCGTGCTGTACCTGCCCTGGGAGTGTTTGATGGGACAGTGTAGAGGGAGCTTTACTCTGTATCTAACCCGTGCTGTACCTGCCCTGGGAGTGTTTGATGGGACAGTGTAGAGGGAGCTTTACTCTGTATCTAACCCGTGCTGTACCTGCCCTGGGAGTGTTTGATGGGACAGTGTAGAGGGAGCTTTACTCTGTATCTAACCCGTGCTGTACCTGCCCTGGGAGTGTTTGATGGGACAGTGTAGAGGGAGCTTTACTCTGTATCTAACCCGTGCTGTACCTGCCCTGGGAGTGTTTGATGGGACAGTGTAGAGGGAGCTTTACTCTGTATCTAACCCGTGCTGTACCTGCCCTGGGAGTGTTTGATGGGACAGTGTAGAGGGAGCTTTACTCTGTATCTAACCCGTGCTGTACCTGCCCTGGGAGTGTTTGATGGGACAGTGTAGAGGGAGCTTTACTCTGTATCTAACCCGTGCTGTACCTGCCCTGGGAGTGTTTGATGGGACAGTGTAGAGGGAGCTTTACTCTGTATCTAACCCGTGCTGTACCTGCCCTGGGAGTGTTTGATGGGACAGTGTAGAGGGAGCTTTACTCTGTATCTAACCCGTGCTGTACCTGCCCTGGGAGTGTTTGATGGGACAGTGTAGAGGGAGCTTTACTCTGTATCTAACCCGTGCTGTACCTGCCCTGGGAGTGTTTGATGGGACAGTGTAGAGGGAGCTTTACTCTGTATCTAACCCGTGCTGTACCTGCCCTGGGAGTGTTTGATGGGACAGTGTAGAGGGAGCTTTACTCTGTATCTAACCCGTGCTGTACCTGCCCTGGGAGTGTTTGATGGGACAGTGTAGAGGGAGCTTTACTCTGTATCTAACCCGTGCTGTACCTGCCCTGGGAGTGTTTGATGGGACAGTGTAGAGGGAGCTTTACTCTGTATCTAACCCGTGCTGTACCTGCCCTGGGAGTGTTTGATGGGACAGTGTAGAGGGAGCTTTACTCTGTATCTAACCCGTGCTGTACCTGCCCTGGGAGTGTTTGATGGGACAGTGTAGAGGGAGCTTTACTCTGTATCTAACCCGTGCTGTACCTGCCCTGGGAGTGTTTGATGGGACAGTGTAGAGGGAGCTTTACTCTGTATCTAACCCGTGCTGTACCTGCCCTGGGAGTGTTTGATGGGACAGTGTAGAGGGAGCTTTACTCTGTATCTAACCCGTGCTGTACCTGCCCTGGGAGTGTTTGATGGGACAGTGTAGAGGGAGCTTTACTCTGTATCTAACCCGTGCTGTACCTGCCCTGGGAGTGTTTGATGGGACAGTGTAGAGGGAGCTTTACTCTGTATCTAACCCGTGCTGTACCTGCCCTGGGAGTGTTTGATGGGACAGTGTAGAGGGAGCTTTACTCTGTATCTAACCCGTGCTGTACCTGCCCTGGGAGTGTTTGATGGGACAGTGTAGAGGGAGCTTTACTCTGTATCTAACCCGTGCTGTACCTGCCCTGGGAGTGTTTGATGGGACAGTGTAGAGGGAGCTTTACTCTGTATCTAACCCGTGCTGTACCTGCCCTGGGAGTGTTTGATGGGACAGTGTAGAGGGAGCTTTACTCTGTATCTAACCCGTGCTGTACCTGCCCTGGGAGTGTTTGATGGGACAGTGTAGAGGGAGCTTTACTCTGTATCTAACCCGTGCTGTACCTGCCCTGGGAGTGTTTGATGGGACAGTGTAGAGGGAGCTTTACTCTGTATCTAACCCGTGCTGTACCTGCCCTGGGAGTGTTTGATGGGACAGTGTAGAGGGAGCTTTACTCTGTATCTAACCCGTGCTGTACCTGCCCTGGGAGTGTTTGATGGGACAGTGTAGAGGGAGCTTTACTCTGTATCTAACCCGTGCTGTACCTGCCCTGGGAGTGTTTGATGGGACAGTGTAGAGGGAGCTTTACTCTGTATCTAACCCGTGCTGTACCTGCCCTGGGAGTGTTTGATGGGACAGTGTAGAGGGAGCTTTACTCTGTATCTAACCCGTGCTGTACCTGCCCTGGGAGTGTTTGATGGGACAGTGTAGAGGGAGCTTTACTCTGTATCTAACCCGTGCTGTACCTGCCCTGGGAGTGTTTGATGGGACAGTGTAGAGGGAGCTTTACTCTGTATCTAACCCGTGCTGTACCTGCCCTGGGAGTGTTTGATGGGACAGTGTAGAGGGAGCTTTACTCTGTATCTAACCCGTGCTGTACCTGCCCTGGGAGTGTTTGATGGGACAGTGTAGAGGGAGCTTTACTCTGTATCTAACCCGTGCTGTACCTGCCCTGGGAGTGTTTGATGGGACAGTGTAGAGGGAGCTTTACTCTGTATCTAACCCGTGCTGTACCTGCCCTGGGAGTGTTTGATGGGACAGTGTAGAGGGAGCTTTACTCTGTATCTAACCCGTGCTGTACCTGCCCTGGGAGTGTTTGATGGGACAGTGTAGAGGGAGCTTTACTCTGTATCTAACCCGTGCTGTACCTGCCCTGGGAGTGTTTGATGGGACAGTGTAGAGGGAGCTTTACTCTGTATCTAACCCGTGCTGTACCTGCCCTGGGAGTGTTTGATGGGACAGTGTAGAGGGAGCTTTACTCTGTATCTAACCCGTGCTGTACCTGCCCTGGGAGTGTTTGATGGGACAGTGTAGAGGGAGCTTTACTCTGTATCTAACCCGTGCTGTACCTGCCCTGGGAGTGTTTGATGGGACAGTGTAGAGGGAGCTTTACTCTGTATCTAACCCGTGCTGTACCTGCCCTGGGAGTGTTTGATGGGACAGTGTAGAGGGAGCTTTACTCTGTATCTAACCCGTGCTGTACCTGCCCTGGGAGTGTTTGATGGGACAGTGTAGAGGGAGCTTTACTCTGTATCTAACCCGTGCTGTACCTGCCCTGGGAGTGTTTGATGGGACAGTGTAGAGGGAGCTTTACTCTGTATCTAACCCGTGCTGTACCTGCCCTGGGAGTGTTTGATGGGACAGTGTAGAGGGAGCTTTACTCTGTATCTAACCCGTGCTGTACCTGCCCTGGGAGTGTTTGATGGGACAGTGTAGAGGGAGCTTTACTCTGTATCTAACCCGTGCTGTACCTGCCCTGGGAGTGTTTGATGGGACAGTGTAGAGGGAGCTTTACTCTGTATCTAACCCGTGCTGTACCTGCCCTGGGAGTGTTTGATGGGACAGTGTAGAGGGAGCTTTACTCTGTATCTAACCCGTGCTGTACCTGCCCTGGGAGTGTTTGATGGGACAGTGTAGAGGGAGCTTTACTCTGTATCTAACCCGTGCTGTACCTGCCCTGGGAGTGTTTGATGGGACAGTGTAGAGGGAGCTTTACTCTGTATCTAACCCGTGCTGTACCTGCCCTGGGAGTGTTTGATGGGACAGTGTAGAGGGAGCTTTACTCTGTATCTAACCCGTGCTGTACCTGCCCTGGGAGTGTTTGATGGGACAGTGTAGAGGGAGCTTTACTCTGTATCTAACCCGTGCTGTACCTGCCCTGGGAGTGTTTGATGGGACAGTGTAGAGGGAGCTTTACTCTGTATCTAACCCGTGCTGTACCTGCCCTGGGAGTGTTTGATGGGACAGTGTAGAGGGAGCTTTACTCTGTATCTAACCCGTGCTGTACCTGCCCTGGGAGTGTTTGATGGGACAGTGTAGAGGGAGCTTTACTCTGTATCTAACCCGTGCTGTACCTGCCCTGGGAGTGTTTGATGGGACAGTGTAGAGGGAGCTTTACTCTGTATCTAACCCGTGCTGTACCTGCCCTGGGAGTGTTTGATGGGACAGTGTAGAGGGAGCTTTACTCTGTATCTAACCCGTGCTGTACCTGCCCTGGGAGTGTTTGATGGGACAGTGTAGAGGGAGCTTTACTCTGTATCTAACCCGTGCTGTACCTGCCCTGGGAGTGTTTGATGGGACAGTGTAGAGGGAGCTTTACTCTGTATCTAACCCGTGCTGTACCTGCCCTGGGAGTGTTTGATGGGACAGTGTAGAGGGAGCTTTACTCTGTATCTAACCCGTGCTGTACCTGCCCTGGGAGTGTTTGATGGGACAGTGTAGAGGGAGCTTTACTCTGTATCTAACCCGTGCTGTACCTGCCCTGGGAGTGTTTGATGGGACAGTGTAGAGGGAGCTTTACTCTGTATCTAACCCGTGCTGTACCTGCCCTGGGAGTGTTTGATGGGACAGTGTAGAGGGAGCTTTACTCTGTATCTAACCCGTGCTGTACCTGCCCTGGGAGTGTTTGATGGGACAGTGTAGAGGGAGCTTTACTCTGTATCTAACCCGTGCTGTACCTGCCCTGGGAGTGTTTGATGGGACAGTGTAGAGGGAGCTTTACTCTGTATCTAACCCGTGCTGTACCTGCCCTGGGAGTGTTTGATGGGACAGTGTAGAGGGAGCTTTACTCTGTATCTAACCCGTGCTGTACCTGCCCTGGGAGTGTTTGATGGGACAGTGTAGAGGGAGCTTTACTCTGTATCTAACCCGTGCTGTACCTGCCCTGGGAGTGTTTGATGGGACAGTGTAGAGGGAGCTTTACTCTGTATCTAACCCGTGCTGTACCTGCCCTGGGAGTGTTTGATGGGACAGTGTAGAGGGAGCTTTACTCTGTATCTAACCCGTGCTGTACCTGCCCTGGGAGTGTTTGATGGGACAGTGTAGAGGGAGCTTTACTCTGTATCTAACCCGTGCTGTACCTGCCCTGGGAGTGTTTGATGGGACAGTGTAGAGGGAGCTTTACTCTGTATCTAACCCGTGCTGTACCTGCCCTGGGAGTGTTTGATGGGACAGTGTAGAGGGAGCTTTACTCTGTATCTAACCCGTGCTGTACCTGCCCTGGGAGTGTTTGATGGGACAGTGTAGAGGGAGCTTTACTCTGTATCTAACCCGTGCTGTACCTGCCCTGGGAGTGTTTGATGGGACAGTGTAGAGGGAGCTTTACTCTGTATCTAACCCGTGCTGTACCTGCCCTGGGAGTGTTTGATGGGACAGTGTAGAGGGAGCTTTACTCTGTATCTAACCCGTGCTGTACCTGCCCTGGGAGTGTTTGATGGGACAGTGTAGAGGGAGCTTTACTCTGTATCTAACCCGTGCTGTACCTGCCCTGGGAGTGTTTGATGGGACAGTGTAGAGGGAGCTTTACTCTGTATCTAACCCGTGCTGTACCTGCCCTGGGAGTGTTTGATGGGACAGTGTAGAGGGAGCTTTACTCTGTATCTAACCCGTGCTGTACCTGCCCTGGGAGTGTTTGATGGGACAGTGTAGAGGGAGCTTTACTCTGTATCTAACCCGTGCTGTACCTGCCCTGGGAGTGTTTGATGGGACAGTGTAGAGGGAGCTTTACTCTGTATCTAACCCGTGCTGTACCTGCCCTGGGAGTGTTTGATGGGACAGTGTAGAGGGAGCTTTACTCTGTATCTAACCCGTGCTGTACCTGCCCTGGGAGTGTTTGATGGGACAGTGTAGAGGGAGCTTTACTCTGTATCTAACCCGTGCTGTACCTGCCCTGGGAGTGTTTGATGGGACAGTGTAGAGGGAGCTTTACTCTGTATCTAACCCGTGCTGTACCTGCCCTGGGAGTGTTTGATGGGACAGTGTAGAGGGAGCTTTACTCTGTATCTAACCCGTGCTGTACCTGCCCTGGGAGTGTTTGATGGGACAGTGTAGAGGGAGCTTTACTCTGTATCTAACCCGTGCTGTACCTGCCCTGGGAGTGTTTGATGGGACAGTGTAGAGGGAGCTTTACTCTGTATCTAACCCGTGCTGTACCTGCCCTGGGAGTGTTTGATGGGACAGTGTAGAGGGAGCTTTACTCTGTATCTAACCCGTGCTGTACCTGCCCTGGGAGTGTTTGATGGGACAGTGTAGAGGGAGCTTTACTCTGTATCTAACCCGTGCTGTACCTGCCCTGGGAGTGTTTGATGGGACAGTGTAGAGGGAGCTTTACTCTGTATCTAACCCGTGCTGTACCTGCCCTGGGAGTGTTTGATGGGACAGTGTAGAGGGAGCTTTACTCTGTATCTAACCCGTGCTGTACCTGCCCTGGGAGTGTTTGATGGGACAGTGTAGAGGGAGCTTTACTCTGTATCTAACCCGTGCTGTACCTGCCCTGGGAGTGTTTGATGGGACAGTGTAGAGGGAGCTTTACTCTGTATCTAACCCGTGCTGTACCTGCCCTGGGAGTGTTTGATGGGACAGTGTAGAGGGAGCTTTACTCTGTATCTAACCCGTGCTGTACCTGCCCTGGGAGTGTTTGATGGGACAGTGTAGAGGGAGCTTTACTCTGTATCTAACCCGTGCTGTACCTGCCCTGGGAGTGTTTGATGGGACAGTGTAGAGGGAGCTTTACTCTGTATCTAACCCGTGCTGTACCTGCCCTGGGAGTGTTTGATGGGACAGTGTAGAGGGAGCTTTACTCTGTATCTAACCCGTGCTGTACCTGCCCTGGGAGTGTTTGATGGGACAGTGTAGAGGGAGCTTTACTCTGTATCTAACCCGTGCTGTACCTGCCCTGGGAGTGTTTGATGGGACAGTGTAGAGGGAGCTTTACTCTGTATCTAACCCGTGCTGTACCTGCCCTGGGAGTGTTTGATGGGACAGTGTAGAGGGAGCTTTACTCTGTATCTAACCCGTGCTGTACCTGCCCTGGGAGTGTTTGATGGGACAGTGTAGAGGGAGCTTTACTCTGTATCTAACCCGTGCTGTACCTGCCCTGGGAGTGTTTGATGGGACAGTGTAGAGGGAGCTTTACTCTGTATCTAACCCGTGCTGTACCTGCCCTGGGAGTGTTTGATGGGACAGTGTAGAGGGAGCTTTACTCTGTATCTAACCCGTGCTGTACCTGCCCTGGGAGTGTTTGATGGGACAGTGTAGAGGGAGCTTTACTCTGTATCTAACCCGTGCTGTACCTGCCCTGGGAGTGTTTGATGGGACAGTGTAGAGGGAGCTTTACTCTGTATCTAACCCGTGCTGTACCTGCCCTGGGAGTGTTTGATGGGACAGTGTAGAGGGAGCTTTACTCTGTATCTAACCCGTGCTGTACCTGCCCTGGGAGTGTTTGATGGGACAGTGTAGAGGGAGCTTTACTCTGTATCTAACCCGTGCTGTACCTGCCCTGGGAGTGTTTGATGGGACAGTGTAGAGGGAGCTTTACTCTGTATCTAACCCGTGCTGTACCTGCCCTGGGAGTGTTTGATGGGACAGTGTAGAGGGAGCTTTACTCTGTATCTAACCCGTGCTGTACCTGCCCTGGGAGTGTTTGATGGGACAGTGTAGAGGGAGCTTTACTCTGTATCTAACCCGTGCTGTACCTGCCCTGGGAGTGTTTGATGGGACAGTGTAGAGGGAGCTTTACTCTGTATCTAACCCGTGCTGTACCTGCCCTGGGAGTGTTTGATGGGACAGTGTAGAGGGAGCTTTACTCTGTATCTAACCCGTGCTGTACCTGCCCTGGGAGTGTTTGATGGGACAGTGTAGAGGGAGCTTTACTCTGTATCTAACCCGTGCTGTACCTGCCCTGGGAGTGTTTGATGGGACAGTGTAGAGGGAGCTTTACTCTGTATCTAACCCGTGCTGTACCTGCCCTGGGAGTGTTTGATGGGACAGTGTAGAGGGAGCTTTACTCTGTATCTAACCCGTGCTGTACCTGCCCTGGGAGTGTTTGATGGGACAGTGTAGAGGGAGCTTTACTCTGTATCTAACCCGTGCTGTACCTGCCCTGGGAGTGTTTGATGGGACAGTGTAGAGGGAGCTTTACTCTGTATCTAACCCGTGCTGTACCTGCCCTGGGAGTGTTTGATGGGACAGTGTAGAGGGAGCTTTACTCTGTATCTAACCCGTGCTGTACCTGCCCTGGGAGTGTTTGATGGGACAGTGTAGAGGGAGCTTTACTCTGTATCTAACCCGTGCTGTACCTGCCCTGGGAGTGTTTGATGGGACAGTGTAGAGGGAGCTTTACTCTGTATCTAACCCGTGCTGTACCTGCCCTGGGAGTGTTTGATGGGACAGTGTAGAGGGAGCTTTACTCTGTATCTAACCCGTGCTGTACCTGCCCTGGGAGTGTTTGATGGGACAGTGTAGAGGGAGCTTTACTCTGTATCTAACCCGTGCTGTACCTGCCCTGGGAGTGTTTGATGGGACAGTGTAGAGGGAGCTTTACTCTGTATCTAACCCGTGCTGTACCTGCCCTGGGAGTGTTTGATGGGACAGTGTAGAGGGAGCTTTACTCTGTATCTAACCCGTGCTGTACCTGCCCTGGGAGTGTTTGATGGGACAGTGTAGAGGGAGCTTTACTCTGTATCTAACCCGTGCTGTACCT
Organism: Squalus acanthias; assembly: GCA_030390025.1. Classification (NCBI taxonomy): domain Eukaryota; kingdom Metazoa; phylum Chordata; class Chondrichthyes; order Squaliformes; family Squalidae; genus Squalus; species Squalus acanthias. The sequence goes on along the minus strand of JASTWF010001258.1, from coordinate 75,074 downwards.
GCCCTGGGAGTGTTTGATGGGACAGTGTAGAGGGAGCTTTACTCTGTATCTAACCCGTGCTGTACCTGCCCTGGGAGTGTTTGATGGGACAGTGTAGAGGGAGCTTTACTCTGTATCTAACCCGTGCTGTACCTGCCCTGGGAGTGTTTGATGGGACAGTGTAGAGGGAGCTTTACTCTGTATCTAACCCGTGCTGTACCTGCCCTGGGAGTGTTTGATGGGACAGTGTAGAGGGAGCTTTACTCTGTATCTAACCCGTGCTGTACCTGCCCTGGGAGTGTTTGATGGGACAGTGTAGAGGGAGCTTTACTCTGTATCTAACCCGTGCTGTACCTGCCCTGGGAGTGTTTGATGGGACAGTGTAGAGGGAGCTTTACTCTGTATCTAACCCGTGCTGTACCTGCCCTGGGAGTGTTTGATGGGACAGTGTAGAGGGAGCTTTACTCTGTATCTAACCCGTGCTGTACCTGCCCTGGGAGTGTTTGATGGGACAGTGTAGAGGGAGCTTTACTCTGTATCTAACCCGTGCTGTACCTGCCCTGGGAGTGTTTGATGGGACAGTGTAGAGGGAGCTTTACTCTGTATCTAACCCGTGCTGTACCTGCCCTGGGAGTGTTTGATGGGACAGTGTAGAGGGAGCTTTACTCTGTATCTAACCCGTGCTGTACCTGCCCTGGGAGTGTTTGATGGGACAGTGTAGAGGGAGCTTTACTCTGTATCTAACCCGTGCTGTACCTGCCCTGGGAGTGTTTGATGGGACAGTGTAGAGGGAGCTTTACTCTGTATCTAACCCGTGCTGTACCTGCCCTGGGAGTGTTTGATGGGACAGTGTAGAGGGAGCTTTACTCTGTATCTAACCCGTGCTGTACCTGCCCTGGGAGTGTTTGATGGGACAGTGTAGAGGGAGCTTTACTCTGTATCTAACCCGTGCTGTACCTGCCCTGGGAGTGTTTGATGGGACAGTGTAGAGGGAGCTTTACTCTGTATCTAACCCGTGCTGTACCTGCCCTGGGAGTGTTTGATGGGACAGTGTAGAGGGAGCTTTACTCTGTATCTAACCCGTGCTGTACCTGCCCTGGGAGTGTTTGATGGGACAGTGTAGAGGGAGCTTTACTCTGTATCTAACCCGTGCTGTACCTGCCCTGGGAGTGTTTGATGGGACAGTGTAGAGGGAGCTTTACTCTGTATCTAACCCGTGCTGTACCTGCCCTGGGAGTGTTTGATGGGACAGTGTAGAGGGAGCTTTACTCTGTATCTAACCCGTGCTGTACCTGCCCTGGGAGTGTTTGATGGGACAGTGTAGAGGGAGCTTTACTCTGTATCTAACCCGTGCTGTACCTGCCCTGGGAGTGTTTGATGGGACAGTGTAGAGGGAGCTTTACTCTGTATCTAACCCGTGCTGTACCTGCCCTGGGAGTGTTTGATGGGACAGTGTAGAGGGAGCTTTACTCTGTATCTAACCCGTGCTGTACCTGCCCTGGGAGTGTTTGATGGGACAGTGTAGAGGGAGCTTTACTCTGTATCTAACCCGTGCTGTACCTGCCCTGGGAGTGTTTGATGGGACAGTGTAGAGGGAGCTTTACTCTGTATCTAACCCGTGCTGTACCTGCCCTGGGAGTGTTTGATGGGACAGTGTAGAGGGAGCTTTACTCTGTATCTAACCCGTGCTGTACCTGCCCTGGGAGTGTTTGATGGGACAGTGTAGAGGGAGCTTTACTCTGTATCTAACCCGTGCTGTACCTGCCCTGGGAGTGTTTGATGGGACAGTGTAGAGGGAGCTTTACTCTGTATCTAACCCGTGCTGTACCTGCCCTGGGAGTGTTTGATGGGACAGTGTAGAGGGAGCTTTACTCTGTATCTAACCCGTGCTGTACCTGCCCTGGGAGTGTTTGATGGGACAGTGTAGAGGGAGCTTTACTCTGTATCTAACCCGTGCTGTACCTGCCCTGGGAGTGTTTGATGGGACAGTGTAGAGGGAGCTTTACTCTGTATCTAACCCGTGCTGTACCTGCCCTGGGAGTGTTTGATGGGACAGTGTAGAGGGAGCTTTACTCTGTATCTAACCCGTGCTGTACCTGCCCTGGGAGTGTTTGATGGGACAGTGTAGAGGGAGCTTTACTCTGTATCTAACCCGTGCTGTACCTGCCCTGGGAGTGTTTGATGGGACAGTGTAGAGGGAGCTTTACTCTGTATCTAACCCGTGCTGTACCTGCCCTGGGAGTGTTTGATGGGACAGTGTAGAGGGAGCTTTACTCTGTATCTAACCCGTGCTGTACCTGCCCTGGGAGTGTTTGATGGGACAGTGTAGAGGGAGCTTTACTCTGTATCTAACCCGTGCTGTACCTGCCCTGGGAGTGTTTGATGGGACAGTGTAGAGGGAGCTTTACTCTGTATCTAACCCGTGCTGTACCTGCCCTGGGAGTGTTTGATGGGACAGTGTAGAGGGAGCTTTACTCTGTATCTAACCCGTGCTGTACCTGCCCTGGGAGTGTTTGATGGGACAGTGTAGAGGGAGCTTTACTCTGTATCTAACCCGTGCTGTACCTGCCCTGGGAGTGTTTGATGGGACAGTGTAGAGGGAGCTTTACTCTGTATCTAACCCGTGCTGTACCTGCCCTGGGAGTGTTTGATGGGACAGTGTAGAGGGAGCTTTACTCTGTATCTAACCCGTGCTGTACCTGCCCTGGGAGTGTTTGATGGGACAGTGTAGAGGGAGCTTTACTCTGTATCTAACCCGTGCTGTACCTGCCCTGGGAGTGTTTGATGGGACAGTGTAGAGGGAGCTTTACTCTGTATCTAACCCGTGCTGTACCTGCCCTGGGAGTGTTTGATGGGACAGTGTAGAGGGAGCTTTACTCTGTATCTAACCCGTGCTGTACCTGCCCTGGGAGTGTTTGATGGGACAGTGTAGAGGGAGCTTTACTCTGTATCTAACCCGTGCTGTACCTGCCCTGGGAGTGTTTGATGGGACAGTGTAGAGGGAGCTTTACTCTGTATCTAACCCGTGCTGTACCTGCCCTGGGAGTGTTTGATGGGACAGTGTAGAGGGAGCTTTACTCTGTATCTAACCCGTGCTGTACCTGCCCTGGGAGTGTTTGATGGGACAGTGTAGAGGGAGCTTTACTCTGTATCTAACCCGTGCTGTACCTGCCCTGGGAGTGTTTGATGGGACAGTGTAGAGGGAGCTTTACTCTGTATCTAACCCGTGCTGTACCTGCCCTGGGAGTGTTTGATGGGACAGTGTAGAGGGAGCTTTACTCTGTATCTAACCCGTGCTGTACCTGCCCTGGGAGTGTTTGATGGGACAGTGTAGAGGGAGCTTTACTCTGTATCTAACCCGTGCTGTACCTGCCCTGGGAGTGTTTGATGGGACAGTGTAGAGGGAGCTTTACTCTGTATCTAACCCGTGCTGTACCTGCCCTGGGAGTGTTTGATGGGACAGTGTAGAGGGAGCTTTACTCTGTATCTAACCCGTGCTGTACCTGCCCTGGGAGTGTTTGATGGGACAGTGTAGAGGGAGCTTTACTCTGTATCTAACCCGTGCTGTACCTGCCCTGGGAGTGTTTGATGGGACAGTGTAGAGGGAGCTTTACTCTGTATCTAACCCGTGCTGTACCTGCCCTGGGAGTGTTTGATGGGACAGTGTAGAGGGAGCTTTACTCTGTATCTAACCCGTGCTGTACCTGCCCTGGGAGTGTTTGATGGGACAGTGTAGAGGGAGCTTTACTCTGTATCTAACCCGTGCTGTACCTGCCCTGGGAGTGTTTGATGGGACAGTGTAGAGGGAGCTTTACTCTGTATCTAACCCGTGCTGTACCTGCCCTGGGAGTGTTTGATGGGACAGTGTAGAGGGAGCTTTACTCTGTATCTAACCCGTGCTGTACCTGCCCTGGGAGTGTTTGATGGGACAGTGTAGAGGGAGCTTTACTCTGTATCTAACCCGTGCTGTACCTGCCCTGGGAGTGTTTGATGGGACAGTGTAGAGGGAGCTTTACTCTGTATCTAACCCGTGCTGTACCTGCCCTGGGAGTGTTTGATGGGACAGTGTAGAGGGAGCTTTACTCTGTATCTAACCCGTGCTGTACCTGCCCTGGGAGTGTTTGATGGGACAGTGTAGAGGGAGCTTTACTCTGTATCTAACCCGTGCTGTACCTGCCCTGGGAGTGTTTGATGGGACAGTGTAGAGGGAGCTTTACTCTGTATCTAACCCGTGCTGTACCTGCCCTGGGAGTGTTTGATGGGACAGTGTAGAGGGAGCTTTACTCTGTATCTAACCCGTGCTGTACCTGCCCTGGGAGTGTTTGATGGGACAGTGTAGAGGGAGCTTTACTCTGTATCTAACCCGTGCTGTACCTGCCCTGGGAGTGTTTGATGGGACAGTGTAGAGGGAGCTTTACTCTGTATCTAACCCGTGCTGTACCTGCCCTGGGAGTGTTTGATGGGACAGTGTAGAGGGAGCTTTACTCTGTATCTAACCCGTGCTGTACCTGCCCTGGGAGTGTTTGATGGGACAGTGTAGAGGGAGCTTTACTCTGTATCTAACCCGTGCTGTACCTGCCCTGGGAGTGTTTGATGGGACAGTGTAGAGGGAGCTTTACTCTGTATCTAACCCGTGCTGTACCTGCCCTGGGAGTGTTTGATGGGACAGTGTAGAGGGAGCTTTACTCTGTATCTAACCCGTGCTGTACCTGCCCTGGGAGTGTTTGATGGGACAGTGTAGAGGGAGCTTTACTCTGTATCTAACCCGTGCTGTACCTGCCCTGGGAGTGTTTGATGGGACAGTGTAGAGGGAGCTTTACTCTGTATCTAACCCGTGCTGTACCTGCCCTGGGAGTGTTTGATGGGACAGTGTAGAGGGAGCTTTACTCTGTATCTAACCCGTGCTGTACCTGCCCTGGGAGTGTTTGATGGGACAGTGTAGAGGGAGCTTTACTCTGTATCTAACCCGTGCTGTACCTGCCCTGGGAGTGTTTGATGGGACAGTGTAGAGGGAGCTTTACTCTGTATCTAACCCGTGCTGTACCTGCCCTGGGAGTGTTTGATGGGACAGTGTAGAGGGAGCTTTACTCTGTATCTAACCCGTGCTGTACCTGCCCTGGGAGTGTTTGATGGGACAGTGTAGAGGGAGCTTTACTCTGTATCTAACCCGTGCTGTACCTGCCCTGGGAGTGTTTGATGGGACAGTGTAGAGGGAGCTTTACTCTGTATCTAACCCGTGCTGTACCTGCCCTGGGAGTGTTTGATGGGACAGTGTAGAGGGAGCTTTACTCTGTATCTAACCCGTGCTGTACCTGCCCTGGGAGTGTTTGATGGGACAGTGTAGAGGGAGCTTTACTCTGTATCTAACCCGTGCTGTACCTGCCCTGGGAGTGTTTGATGGGACAGTGTAGAGGGAGCTTTACTCTGTATCTAACCCGTGCTGTACCTGCCCTGGGAGTGTTTGATGGGACAGTGTAGAGGGAGCTTTACTCTGTATCTAACCCGTGCTGTACCTGCCCTGGGAGTGTTTGATGGGACAGTGTAGAGGGAGCTTTACTCTGTATCTAACCCGTGCTGTACCTGCCCTGGGAGTGTTTGATGGGACAGTGTAGAGGGAGCTTTACTCTGTATCTAACCCGTGCTGTACCTGCCCTGGGAGTGTTTGATGGGACAGTGTAGAGGGAGCTTTACTCTGTATCTAACCCGTGCTGTACCTGCCCTGGGAGTGTTTGATGGGACAGTGTAGAGGGAGCTTTACTCTGTATCTAACCCGTGCTGTACCTGCCCTGGGAGTGTTTGATGGGACAGTGTAGAGGGAGCTTTACTCTGTATCTAACCCGTGCTGTACCTGCCCTGGGAGTGTTTGATGGGACAGTGTAGAGGGAGCTTTACTCTGTATCTAACCCGTGCTGTACCTGCCCTGGGAGTGTTTGATGGGACAGTGTAGAGGGAGCTTTACTCTGTATCTAACCCGTGCTGTACCTGCCCTGGGAGTGTTTGATGGGACAGTGTAGAGGGAGCTTTACTCTGTATCTAACCCGTGCTGTACCTGCCCTGGGAGTGTTTGATGGGACAGTGTAGAGGGAGCTTTACTCTGTATCTAACCCGTGCTGTACCTGCCCTGGGAGTGTTTGATGGGACAGTGTAGAGGGAGCTTTACTCTGTATCTAACCCGTGCTGTACCTGCCCTGGGAGTGTTTGATGGGACAGTGTAGAGGGAGCTTTACTCTGTATCTAACCCGTGCTGTACCTGCCCTGGGAGTGTTTGATGGGACAGTGTAGAGGGAGCTTTACTCTGTATCTAACCCGTGCTGTACCTGCCCTGGGAGTGTTTGATGGGACAGTGTAGAGGGAGCTTTACTCTGTATCTAACCCGTGCTGTACCTGCCCTGGGAGTGTTTGATGGGACAGTGTAGAGGGAGCTTTACTCTGTATCTAACCCGTGCTGTACCTGCCCTGGGAGTGTTTGATGGGACAGTGTAGAGGGAGCTTTACTCTGTATCTAACCCGTGCTGTACCTGCCCTGGGAGTGTTTGATGGGACAGTGTAGAGGGAGCTTTACTCTGTATCTAACCCGTGCTGTACCTGCCCTGGGAGTGTTTGATGGGACAGTGTAGAGGGAGCTTTACTCTGTATCTAACCCGTGCTGTACCTGCCCTGGGAGTGTTTGATGGGACAGTGTAGAGGGAGCTTTACTCTGTATCTAACCCGTGCTGTACCTGCCCTGGGAGTGTTTGATGGGACAGTGTAGAGGGAGCTTTACTCTGTATCTAACCCGTGCTGTACCTGCCCTGGGAGTGTTTGATGGGACAGTGTAGAGGGAGCTTTACTCTGTATCTAACCCGTGCTGTACCTGCCCTGGGAGTGTTTGATGGGACAGTGTAGAGGGAGCTTTACTCTGTATCTAACCCGTGCTGTACCTGCCCTGGGAGTGTTTGATGGGACAGTGTAGAGGGAGCTTTACTCTGTATCTAACCCGTGCTGTACCTGCCCTGGGAGTGTTTGATGGGACAGTGTAGAGGGAGCTTTACTCTGTATCTAACCCGTGCTGTACCTGCCCTGGGAGTGTTTGATGGGACAGTGTAGAGGGAGCTTTACTCTGTATCTAACCCGTGCTGTACCTGCCCTGGGAGTGTTTGATGGGACAGTGTAGAGGGAGCTTTACTCTGTATCTAACCCGTGCTGTACCTGCCCTGGGAGTGTTTGATGGGACAGTGTAGAGGGAGCTTTACTCTGTATCTAACCCGTGCTGTACCTGCCCTGGGAGTGTTTGATGGGACAGTGTAGAGGGAGCTTTACTCTGTATCTAACCCGTGCTGTACCTGCCCTGGGAGTGTTTGATGGGACAGTGTAGAGGGAGCTTTACTCTGTATCTAACCCGTGCTGTACCTGCCCTGGGAGTGTTTGATGGGACAGTGTAGAGGGAGCTTTACTCTGTATCTAACCCGTGCTGTACCTGCCCTGGGAGTGTTTGATGGGACAGTGTAGAGGGAGCTTTACTCTGTATCTAACCCGTGCTGTACCTGCCCTGGGAGTGTTTGATGGGACAGTGTAGAGGGAGCTTTACTCTGTATCTAACCCGTGCTGTACCTGCCCTGGGAGTGTTTGATGGGACAGTGTAGAGGGAGCTTTACTCTGTATCTAACCCGTGCTGTACCTGCCCTGGGAGTGTTTGATGGGACAGTGTAGAGGGAGCTTTACTCTGTATCTAACCCGTGCTGTACCTGCCCTGGGAGTGTTTGATGGGACAGTGTAGAGGGAGCTTTACTCTGTATCTAACCCGTGCTGTACCTGCCCTGGGAGTGTTTGATGGGACAGTGTAGAGGGAGCTTTACTCTGTATCTAACCCGTGCTGTACCTGCCCTGGGAGTGTTTGATGGGACAGTGTAGAGGGAGCTTTACTCTGTATCTAACCCGTGCTGTACCTGCCCTGGGAGTGTTTGATGGGACAGTGTAGAGGGAGCTTTACTCTGTATCTAACCCGTGCTGTACCTGCCCTGGGAGTGTTTGATGGGACAGTGTAGAGGGAGCTTTACTCTGTATCTAACCCGTGCTGTACCTGCCCTGGGAGTGTTTGATGGGACAGTGTAGAGGGAGCTTTACTCTGTATCTAACCCGTGCTGTACCTGCCCTGGGAGTGTTTGATGGGACAGTGTAGAGGGAGCTTTACTCTGTATCTAACCCGTGCTGTACCTGCCCTGGGAGTGTTTGATGGGACAGTGTAGAGGGAGCTTTACTCTGTATCTAACCCGTGCTGTACCTGCCCTGGGAGTGTTTGATGGGACAGTGTAGAGGGAGCTTTACTCTGTATCTAACCCGTGCTGTACCTGCCCTGGGAGTGTTTGATGGGACAGTGTAGAGGGAGCTTTACTCTGTATCTAACCCGTGCTGTACCTGCCCTGGGAGTGTTTGATGGGACAGTGTAGAGGGAGCTTTACTCTGTATCTAACCCGTGCTGTACCTGCCCTGGGAGTGTTTGATGGGACAGTGTAGAGGGAGCTTTACTCTGTATCTAACCCGTGCTGTACCTGCCCTGGGAGTGTTTGATGGGACAGTGTAGAGGGAGCTTTACTCTGTATCTAACCCGTGCTGTACCTGCCCTGGGAGTGTTTGATGGGACAGTGTAGAGGGAGCTTTACTCTGTATCTAACCCGTGCTGTACCTGCCCTGGGAGTGTTTGATGGGACAGTGTAGAGGGAGCTTTACTCTGTATCTAACCCGTGCTGTACCTGCCCTGGGAGTGTTTGATGGGACAGTGTAGAGGGAGCTTTACTCTGTATCTAACCCGTGCTGTACCTGCCCTGGGAGTGTTTGATGGGACAGTGTAGAGGGAGCTTTACTCTGTATCTAACCCGTGCTGTACCTGCCCTGGGAGTGTTTGATGGGACAGTGTAGAGGGAGCTTTACTCTGTATCTAACCCGTGCTGTACCTGCCCTGGGAGTGTTTGATGGGACAGTGTAGAGGGAGCTTTACTCTGTATCTAACCCGTGCTGTACCTGCCCTGGGAGTGTTTGATGGGACAGTGTAGAGGGAGCTTTACTCTGTATCTAACCCGTGCTGTACCTGCCCTGGGAGTGTTTGATGGGACAGTGTAGAGGGAGCTTTACTCTGTATCTAACCCGTGCTGTACCTGCCCTGGGAGTGTTTGATGGGACAGTGTAGAGGGAGCTTTACTCTGTATCTAACCCGTGCTGTACCTGCCCTGGGAGTGTTTGATGGGACAGTGTAGAGGGAGCTTTACTCTGTATCTAACCCGTGCTGTACCTGCCCTGGGAGTGTTTGATGGGACAGTGTAGAGGGAGCTTTACTCTGTATCTAACCCGTGCTGTACCTGCCCTGGGAGTGTTTGATGGGACAGTGTAGAGGGAGCTTTACTCTGTATCTAACCCGTGCTGTACCTGCCCTGGGAGTGTTTGATGGGACAGTGTAGAGGGAGCTTTACTCTGTATCTAACCCGTGCTGTACCTGCCCTGGGAGTGTTTGATGGGACAGTGTAGAGGGAGCTTTACTCTGTATCTAACCCGTGCTGTACCTGCCCTGGGAGTGTTTGATGGGACAGTGTAGAGGGAGCTTTACTCTGTATCTAACCCGTGCTGTACCTGCCCTGGGAGTGTTTGATGGGACAGTGTAGAGGGAGCTTTACTCTGTATCTAACCCGTGCTGTACCTGCCCTGGGAGTGTTTGATGGGACAGTGTAGAGGGAGCTTTACTCTGTATCTAACCCGTGCTGTACCTGCCCTGGGAGTGTTTGATGGGACAGTGTAGAGGGAGCTTTACTCTGTATCTAACCCGTGCTGTACCTGCCCTGGGAGTGTTTGATGGGACAGTGTAGAGGGAGCTTTACTCTGTATCTAACCCGTGCTGTACCTGCCCTGGGAGTGTTTGATGGGACAGTGTAGAGGGAGCTTTACTCTGTATCTAACCCGTGCTGTACCTGCCCTGGGAGTGTTTGATGGGACAGTGTAGAGGGAGCTTTACTCTGTATCTAACCCGTGCTGTACCTGCCCTGGGAGTGTTTGATGGGACAGTGTAGAGGGAGCTTTACTCTGTATCTAACCCGTGCTGTACCTGCCCTGGGAGTGTTTGATGGGACAGTGTAGAGGGAGCTTTACTCTGTATCTAACCCGTGCTGTACCTGCCCTGGGAGTGTTTGATGGGACAGTGTAGAGGGAGCTTTACTCTGTATCTAACCCGTGCTGTACCTGCCCTGGGAGTGTTTGATGGGACAGTGTAGAGGGAGCTTTACTCTGTATCTAACCCGTGCTGTACCTGCCCTGGGAGTGTTTGATGGGACAGTGTAGAGGGAGCTTTACTCTGTATCTAACCCGTGCTGTACCTGCCCTGGGAGTGTTTGATGGGACAGTGTAGAGGGAGCTTTACTCTGTATCTAACCCGTGCTGTACCTGCCCTGGGAGTGTTTGATGGGACAGTGTAGAGGGAGCTTTACTCTGTATCTAACCCGTGCTGTACCTGCCCTGGGAGTGTTTGATGGGACAGTGTAGAGGGAGCTTTACTCTGTATCTAACCCGTGCTGTACCTGCCCTGGGAGTGTTTGATGGGACAGTGTAGAGGGAGCTTTACTCTGTATCTAACCCGTGCTGTACCTGCCCTGGGAGTGTTTGATGGGACAGTGTAGAGGGAGCTTTACTCTGTATCTAACCCGTGCTGTACCTGCCCTGGGAGTGTTTGATGGGACAGTGTAGAGGGAGCTTTACTCTGTATCTAACCCGTGCTGTACCTGCCCTGGGAGTGTTTGATGGGACAGTGTAGAGGGAGCTTTACTCTGTATCTAACCCGTGCTGTACCTGCCCTGGGAGTGTTTGATGGGACAGTGTAGAGGGAGCTTTACTCTGTATCTAACCCGTGCTGTACCTGCCCTGGGAGTGTTTGATGGGACAGTGTAGAGGGAGCTTTACTCTGTATCTAACCCGTGCTGTACCTGCCCTGGGAGTGTTTGATGGGACAGTGTAGAGGGAGCTTTACTCTGTATCTAACCCGTGCTGTACCTGCCCTGGGAGTGTTTGATGGGACAGTGTAGAGGGAGCTTTACTCTGTATCTAACCCGTGCTGTACCTGCCCTGGGAGTGTTTGATGGGACAGTGTAGAGGGAGCTTTACTCTGTATCTAACCCGTGCTGTACCTGCCCTGGGAGTGTTTGATGGGACAGTGTAGAGGGAGCTTTACTCTGTATCTAACCCGTGCTGTACCTGCCCTGGGAGTGTTTGATGGGACAGTGTAGAGGGAGCTTTACTCTGTATCTAACCCGTGCTGTACCTGCCCTGGGAGTGTTTGATGGGACAGTGTAGAGGGAGCTTTACTCTGTATCTAACCCGTGCTGTACCTGCCCTGGGAGTGTTTGATGGGACAGTGTAGAGGGAGCTTTACTCTGTATCTAACCCGTGCTGTACCTGCCCTGGGAGTGTTTGATGGGACAGTGTAGAGGGAGCTTTACTCTGTATCTAACCCGTGCTGTACCTGCCCTGGGAGTGTTTGATGGGACAGTGTAGAGGGAGCTTTACTCTGTATCTAACCCGTGCTGTACCTGCCCTGGGAGTGTTTGATGGGACAGTGTAGAGGGAGCTTTACTCTGTATCTAACCCGTGCTGTACCTGCCCTGGGAGTGTTTGATGGGACAGTGTAGAGGGAGCTTTACTCTGTATCTAACCCGTGCTGTACCTGCCCTGGGAGTGTTTGATGGGACAGTGTAGAGGGAGCTTTACTCTGTATCTAACCCGTGCTGTACCTGCCCTGGGAGTGTTTGATGGGACAGTGTAGAGGGAGCTTTACTCTGTATCTAACCCGTGCTGTACCTGCCCTGGGAGTGTTTGATGGGACAGTGTAGAGGGAGCTTTACTCTGTATCTAACCCGTGCTGTACCTGCCCTGGGAGTGTTTGATGGGACAGTGTAGAGGGAGCTTTACTCTGTATCTAACCCGTGCTGTACCTGCCCTGGGAGTGTTTGATGGGACAGTGTAGAGGGAGCTTTACTCTGTATCTAACCCGTGCTGTACCTGCCCTGGGAGTGTTTGATGGGACAGTGTAGAGGGAGCTTTACTCTGTATCTAACCCGTGCTGTACCTGCCCTGGGAGTGTTTGATGGGACAGTGTAGAGGGAGCTTTACTCTGTATCTAACCCGTGCTGTACCTGCCCTGGGAGTGTTTGATGGGACAGTGTAGAGGGAGCTTTACTCTGTATCTAACCCGTGCTGTACCTGCCCTGGGAGTGTTTGATGGGACAGTGTAGAGGGAGCTTTACTCTGTATCTAACCCGTGCTGTACCTGCCCTGGGAGTGTTTGATGGGACAGTGTAGAGGGAGCTTTACTCTGTATCTAACCCGTGCTGTACCTGCCCTGGGAGTGTTTGATGGGACAGTGTAGAGGGAGCTTTACTCTGTATCTAACCCGTGCTGTACCTGCCCTGGGAGTGTTTGATGGGACAGTGTAGAGGGAGCTTTACTCTGTATCTAACCCGTGCTGTACCTGCCCTGGGAGTGTTTGATGGGACAGTGTAGAGGGAGCTTTACTCTGTATCTAACCCGTGCTGTACCTGCCCTGGGAGTGTTTGATGGGACAGTGTAGAGGGAGCTTTACTCTGTATCTAACCCGTGCTGTACCTGCCCTGGGAGTGTTTGATGGGACAGTGTAGAGGGAGCTTTACTCTGTATCTAACCCGTGCTGTACCTGCCCTGGGAGTGTTTGATGGGACAGTGTAGAGGGAGCTTTACTCTGTATCTAACCCGTGCTGTACCTGCCCTGGGAGTGTTTGATGGGACAGTGTAGAGGGAGCTTTACTCTGTATCTAACCCGTGCTGTACCTGCCCTGGGAGTGTTTGATGGGACAGTGTAGAGGGAGCTTTACTCTGTATCTAACCCGTGCTGTACCTGCCCTGGGAGTGTTTGATGGGACAGTGTAGAGGGAGCTTTACTCTGTATCTAACCCGTGCTGTACCTGCCCTGGGAGTGTTTGATGGGACAGTGTAGAGGGAGCTTTACTCTGTATCTAACCCGTGCTGTACCTGCCCTGGGAGTGTTTGATGGGACAGTGTAGAGGGAGCTTTACTCTGTATCTAACCCGTGCTGTACCTGCCCTGGGAGTGTTTGATGGGACAGTGTAGAGGGAGCTTTACTCTGTATCTAACCCGTGCTGTACCTGCCCTGGGAGTGTTTGATGGGACAGTGTAGAGGGAGCTTTACTCTGTATCTAACCCGTGCTGTACCTGCCCTGGGAGTGTTTGATGGGACAGTGTAGAGGGAGCTTTACTCTGTATCTAACCCGTGCTGTACCTGCCCTGGGAGTGTTTGATGGGACAGTGTAGAGGGAGCTTTACTCTGTATCTAACCCGTGCTGTACCTGCCCTGGGAGTGTTTGATGGGACAGTGTAGAGGGAGCTTTACTCTGTATCTAACCCGTGCTGTACCTGCCCTGGGAGTGTTTGATGGGACAGTGTAGAGGGAGCTTTACTCTGTATCTAACCCGTGCTGTACCTGCCCTGGGAGTGTTTGATGGGACAGTGTAGAGGGAGCTTTACTCTGTATCTAACCCGTGCTGTACCTGCCCTGGGAGTGTTTGATGGGACAGTGTAGAGGGAGCTTTACTCTGTATCTAACCCGTGCTGTACCTGCCCTGGGAGTGTTTGATGGGACAGTGTAGAGGGAGCTTTACTCTGTATCTAACCCGTGCTGTACCTGCCCTGGGAGTGTTTGATGGGACAGTGTAGAGGGAGCTTTACTCTGTATCTAACCCGTGCTGTACCTGCCCTGGGAGTGTTTGATGGGACAGTGTAGAGGGAGCTTTACTCTGTATCTAACCCGTGCTGTACCTGCCCTGGGAGTGTTTGATGGGACAGTGTAGAGGGAGCTTTACTCTGTATCTAACCCGTGCTGTACCTGCCCTGGGAGTGTTTGATGGGACAGTGTAGAGGGAGCTTTACTCTGTATCTAACCCGTGCTGTACCTGCCCTGGGAGTGTTTGATGGGACAGTGTAGAGGGAGCTTTACTCTGTATCTAACCCGTGCTGTACCTGCCCTGGGAGTGTTTGATGGGACAGTGTAGAGGGAGCTTTACTCTGTATCTAACCCGTGCTGTACCTGCCCTGGGAGTGTTTGATGGGACAGTGTAGAGGGAGCTTTACTCTGTATCTAACCCGTGCTGTACCTGCCCTGGGAGTGTTTGATGGGACAGTGTAGAGGGAGCTTTACTCTGTATCTAACCCGTGCTGTACCTGCCCTGGGAGTGTTTGATGGGACAGTGTAGAGGGAGCTTTACTCTGTATCTAACCCGTGCTGTACCTGCCCTGGGAGTGTTTGATGGGACAGTGTAGAGGGAGCTTTACTCTGTATCTAACCCGTGCTGTACCTGCCCTGGGAGTGTTTGATGGGACAGTGTAGAGGGAGCTTTACTCTGTATCTAACCCGTGCTGTACCTGCCCTGGGAGTGTTTGATGGGACAGTGTAGAGGGAGCTTTACTCTGTATCTAACCCGTGCTGTACCTGCCCTGGGAGTGTTTGATGGGACAGTGTAGAGGGAGCTTTACTCTGTATCTAACCCGTGCTGTACCTGCCCTGGGAGTGTTTGATGGGACAGTGTAGAGGGAGCTTTACTCTGTATCTAACCCGTGCTGTACCTGCCCTGGGAGTGTTTGATGGGACAGTGTAGAGGGAGCTTTACTCTGTATCTAACCCGTGCTGTACCTGCCCTGGGAGTGTTTGATGGGACAGTGTAGAGGGAGCTTTACTCTGTATCTAACCCGTGCTGTACCTGCCCTGGGAGTGTTTGATGGGACAGTGTAGAGGGAGCTTTACTCTGTATCTAACCCGTGCTGTACCTGCCCTGGGAGTGTTTGATGGGACAGTGTAGAGGGAGCTTTACTCTGTATCTAACCCGTGCTGTACCTGCCCTGGGAGTGTTTGATGGGACAGTGTAGAGGGAGCTTTACTCTGTATCTAACCCGTGCTGTACCTGCCCTGGGAGTGTTTGATGGGACAGTGTAGAGGGAGCTTTACTCTGTATCTAACCCGTGCTGTACCTGCCCTGGGAGTGTTTGATGGGACAGTGTAGAGGGAGCTTTACTCTGTATCTAACCCGTGCTGTACCTGCCCTGGGAGTGTTTGATGGGACAGTGTAGAGGGAGCTTTACTCTGTATCTAACCCGTGCTGTACCTGCCCTGGGAGTGTTTGATGGGACAGTGTAGAGGGAGCTTTACTCTGTATCTAACCCGTGCTGTACCTGCCCTGGGAGTGTTTGATGGGACAGTGTAGAGGGAGCTTTACTCTGTATCTAACCCGTGCTGTACCTGCCCTGGGAGTGTTTGATGGGACAGTGTAGAGGGAGCTTTACTCTGTATCTAACCCGTGCTGTACCTGCCCTGGGAGTGTTTGATGGGACAGTGTAGAGGGAGCTTTACTCTGTATCTAACCCGTGCTGTACCTGCCCTGGGAGTGTTTGATGGGACAGTGTAGAGGGAGCTTTACTCTGTATCTAACCCGTGCTGTACCTGCCCTGGGAGTGTTTGATGGGACAGTGTAGAGGGAGCTTTACTCTGTATCTAACCCGTGCTGTACCTGCCCTGGGAGTGTTTGATGGGACAGTGTAGAGGGAGCTTTACTCTGTATCTAACCCGTGCTGTACCTGCCCTGGGAGTGTTTGATGGGACAGTGTAGAGGGAGCTTTACTCTGTATCTAACCCGTGCTGTACCTGCCCTGGGAGTGTTTGATGGGACAGTGTAGAGGGAGCTTTACTCTGTATCTAACCCGTGCTGTACCTGCCCTGGGAGTGTTTGATGGGACAGTGTAGAGGGAGCTTTACTCTGTATCTAACCCGTGCTGTACCTGCCCTGGGAGTGTTTGATGGGACAGTGTAGAGGGAGCTTTACTCTGTATCTAACCCGTGCTGTACCTGCCCTGGGAGTGTTTGATGGGACAGTGTAGAGGGAGCTTTACTCTGTATCTAACCCGTGCTGTACCTGCCCTGGGAGTGTTTGATGGGACAGTGTAGAGGGAGCTTTACTCTGTATCTAACCCGTGCTGTACCTGCCCTGGGAGTGTTTGATGGGACAGTGTAGAGGGAGCTTTACTCTGTATCTAACCCGTGCTGTACCTGCCCTGGGAGTGTTTGATGGGACAGTGTAGAGGGAGCTTTACTCTGTATCTAACCCGTGCTGTACCTGCCCTGGGAGTGTTTGATGGGACAGTGTAGAGGGAGCTTTACTCTGTATCTAACCCGTGCTGTACCTGCCCTGGGAGTGTTTGATGGGACAGTGTAGAGGGAGCTTTACTCTGTATCTAACCCGTGCTGTACCTGCCCTGGGAGTGTTTGATGGGACAGTGTAGAGGGAGCTTTACTCTGTATCTAACCCGTGCTGTACCTGCCCTGGGAGTGTTTGATGGGACAGTGTAGAGGGAGCTTTACTCTGTATCTAACCCGTGCTGTACCTGCCCTGGGAGTGTTTGATGGGACAGTGTAGAGGGAGCTTTACTCTGTATCTAACCCGTGCTGTACCTGCCCTGGGAGTGTTTGATGGGACAGTGTAGAGGGAGCTTTACTCTGTATCTAACCCGTGCTGTACCTGCCCTGGGAGTGTTTGATGGGACAGTGTAGAGGGAGCTTTACTCTGTATCTAACCCGTGCTGTACCTGCCCTGGGAGTGTTTGATGGGACAGTGTAGAGGGAGCTTTACTCTGTATCTAACCCGTGCTGTACCTGCCCTGGGAGTGTTTGATGGGACAGTGTAGAGGGAGCTTTACTCTGTATCTAACCCGTGCTGTACCTGCCCTGGGAGTGTTTGATGGGACAGTGTAGAGGGAGCTTTACTCTGTATCTAACCCGTGCTGTACCTGCCCTGGGAGTGTTTGATGGGACAGTGTAGAGGGAGCTTTACTCTGTATCTAACCCGTGCTGTACCTGCCCTGGGAGTGTTTGATGGGACAGTGTAGAGGGAGCTTTACTCTGTATCTAACCCGTGCTGTACCTGCCCTGGGAGTGTTTGATGGGACAGTGTAGAGGGAGCTTTACTCTGTATCTAACCCGTGCTGTACCTGCCCTGGGAGTGTTTGATGGGACAGTGTAGAGGGAGCTTTACTCTGTATCTAACCCGTGCTGTACCTGCCCTGGGAGTGTTTGATGGGACAGTGTAGAGGGAGCTTTACTCTGTATCTAACCCGTGCTGTACCTGCCCTGGGAGTGTTTGATGGGACAGTGTAGAGGGAGCTTTACTCTGTATCTAACCCGTGCTGTACCTGCCCTGGGAGTGTTTGATGGGACAGTGTAGAGGGAGCTTTACTCTGTATCTAACCCGTGCTGTACCTGCCCTGGGAGTGTTTGATGGGACAGTGTAGAGGGAGCTTTACTCTGTATCTAACCCGTGCTGTACCTGCCCTGGGAGTGTTTGATGGGACAGTGTAGAGGGAGCTTTACTCTGTATCTAACCCGTGCTGTACCTGCCCTGGGAGTGTTTGATGGGACAGTGTAGAGGGAGCTTTACTCTGTATCTAACCCGTGCTGTACCTGCCCTGGGAGTGTTTGATGGGACAGTGTAGAGGGAGCTTTACTCTGTATCTAACCCGTGCTGTACCTGCCCTGGGAGTGTTTGATGGGACAGTGTAGAGGGAGCTTTACTCTGTATCTAACCCGTGCTGTACCTGCCCTGGGAGTGTTTGATGGGACAGTGTAGAGGGAGCTTTACTCTGTATCTAACCCGTGCTGTACCTGCCCTGGGAGTGTTTGATGGGACAGTGTAGAGGGAGCTTTACTCTGTATCTAACCCGTGCTGTACCTGCCCTGGGAGTGTTTGATGGGACAGTGTAGAGGGAGCTTTACTCTGTATCTAACCCGTGCTGTACCTGCCCTGGGAGTGTTTGATGGGACAGTGTAGAGGGAGCTTTACTCTGTATCTAACCCGTGCTGTACCTGCCCTGGGAGTGTTTGATGGGACAGTGTAGAGGGAGCTTTACTCTGTATCTAACCCGTGCTGTACCTGCCCTGGGAGTGTTTGATGGGACAGTGTAGAGGGAGCTTTACTCTGTATCTAACCCGTGCTGTACCTGCCCTGGGAGTGTTTGATGGGACAGTGTAGAGGGAGCTTTACTCTGTATCTAACCCGTGCTGTACCTGCCCTGGGAGTGTTTGATGGGACAGTGTAGAGGGAGCTTTACTCTGTATCTAACCCGTGCTGTACCTGCCCTGGGAGTGTTTGATGGGACAGTGTAGAGGGAGCTTTACTCTGTATCTAACCCGTGCTGTACCTGCCCTGGGAGTGTTTGATGGGACAGTGTAGAGGGAGCTTTACTCTGTATCTAACCCGTGCTGTACCTGCCCTGGGAGTGTTTGATGGGACAGTGTAGAGGGAGCTTTACTCTGTATCTAACCGTGCTGTACCTGCCCTGGGAGTGTTTGATGGGACAGTGTAGAGGGAGCTTTACTCTGTATCTAACCCGTGCTGTACCTGCCCTGGGAGTGTTTGATGGGACAGTGTAGAGGGAGCTTTACTCTGTATCTAACCCGTGCTGTACCTGCCCTGGGAGTGTTTGATGGGACAGTGTAGAGGGAGCTTTACTCTGTATCTAACCCGTGCTGTACCTGCCCTGGGAGTGTTTGATGGGACAGTGTAGAGGGAGCTTTACTCTGTATCTAACCCGTGCTGTACCTGCCCTGGGAGTGTTTGATGGGACAGTGTAGAGGGAGCTTTACTCTGTATCTAACCCGTGCTGTACCTGCCCTGGGAGTGTTTGATGGGACAGTGTAGAGGGAGCTTTACTCTGTATCTAACCCGTGCTGTACCTGCCCTGGGAGTGTTTGATGGGACAGTGTAGAGGGAGCTTTACTCTGTATCTAACCCGTGCTGTACCTGCCCTGGGAGTGTTTGATGGGACAGTGTAGAGGGAGCTTTACTCTGTATCTAACCCGTGCTGTACCTGCCCTGGGAGTGTTTGATGGGACAGTGTAGAGGGAGCTTTACTCTGTATCTAACCCGTGCTGTACCTGCCCTGGGAGTGTTTGATGGGACAGTGTAGAGGGAGCTTTACTCTGTATCTAACCCGTGCTGTACCTGCCCTGGGAGTGTTTGATGGGACAGTGTAGAGGGAGCTTTACTCTGTATCTAACCCGTGCTGTACCTGCCCTGGGAGTGTTTGATGGGACAGTGTAGAGGGAGCTTTACTCTGTATCTAACCCGTGCTGTATCTGCCCTGGGTCTGTTTGATTGGACAGTGTAGAGGGAGCTTTACTCTGTATCTAACCCGTGCTGTACCTGCCCTGGGAGTGTTTGATGGGACAGTGTAGAGGGAGCTTTACTTGTATGCTAACCATGCTGTACCTGCCCTTGGAAGTTATTGGGTGGACAGTGCCGAGGGAGCTTTGCTCTGTATCTAACCGTGCTGTATCTGCCCTTGGAGTGTTTGATGGGACAGTGTAGAAGGAGCTTTACTCTGTATCTAACCCTGTTGTAGTCTCTGCCCTGGAGTGTTGATGGGACAGTGTAGAGGGAGCTTTACTCTGTATCTAACCCGTGTTGTATCCTGCCCTGGAGCGTTTGATGGGACAGTCTCGAGGGAGCTTTAATTTGTATCAAACCCGTGCGGTACATGCCCTGGGAGTGTTTGATGGCATCAGTGTAGAGGGAGCTTTACTCTGTATCAAAACCTGAGCGGTACCTGCCCTGGGAGTGTTTGATAGGATAGTGTAGAGGGAGCTTTACTCTGTATCTAACCCGTGCTGTACCTGCCCTGGGAGTGTTTGATGGGACAGTGTAGAGGGAGCTTTACTCTGTATCTAACCCGTGCTGTACCTGCCCTGGGAGTGTTTGATGGGACAGTGTAGAGGGAGCTTTACTCTGTATCTAACCCGTGCTGTACCTGCCCTGGGAGTGTTTGATGGGACAGTGTAGAGGGAGCTTTACTCTGTATCTAACCCGTGCTGTACCTGCCCTGGGAGTGTTTGATGGGACAGTGTAGAGGGAGCTTTACTCTGTATCTAACCCGTGCTGTACCTGCCCTGGGAGTGTTTGATGGGACAGTGTAGAGGGAGCTTTACTCTGTATCTAACCCGTGCTGTACCTGCCCTGGGAGTGTTTGATGGGACAGTGTAGAGGGAGCTTTACTCTGTATCTAACCTGTGCTGTACCTGCCCTGGGAGTGTTTGATGGGACAGTGTAGAGGGAGCTTTACTCTTTATCTAAGCCGTGCTGTACCTGCCCTGCGATTGTTTGATGGGACAGTGCCGAGGGAGCTTTACTCTGTATCTAACCCGTGCTGTATCTGCCCTGGAGTGTTTGATGGGACAGTGTAGAAGGAGCTTTACTCTGTATTAACCTGTGCTGTTCCTGCCCTGGGAAGTGTTTGATGGGACAGTGTAGAGGAGCTTTACTCTGTTTCTAACCCGTGTTGTATCTGCCCTGGGAGTGTTTGATGGGACAGTCTCGAGGGAGCTTTACTCTGTATCAAACCCGTGCGGACATGCCTGGGAGTGTTTGATGGGATAGTGTAGAGGGAGCTTTACTCTGTATCAAACCCGTGCTGTACCTGCCCTGGGAGTGTTTGATAGGATAGTGTAGAGGGAGCTTTACTCTGTGTCTAACCCGTGCTGCACCTGCCCTGGGAGTGTTTGATGGGATAGTGTAGAGGGAGCTTTACTCTGTATCTAACGCGTGCTGTACCTGCCGTGGGAGAGTTTGATGAGACAGTGTAGCTTTACTCTGTATCTAACCCGTGCTGTTCTTGCCCTGGCAGTGTTTGATGGGACAGTGTAGTGGGGGTTTTACTCTGTATCTGACACCGTGCTGTACCTGCCCTGGGAGTGATTAGTTGGACAGTGCAGAGGGAGCTTTACTCTGTCTAACCCGTGCTGTACCTGCCCTGGGAGTGTTTGATGTGACAGTATAGAGGGAGCTTTACTCTGTATCTAACCCGTGTTGTATCTGCCCTGGGAGTGTATGATGGGACAGTGTAGAGGGAGCTTTACTCTGTATCTAAGCTGTGCTGTATCCTGCCTGGGAGTGTTTGATTGGACAGTGTAGAGGGAGCTTTACTCTGTATCTAACCCGTGTTGTATCTGCCCTGGGAGCGTTTGATGGGACAGTGTAGAGGGAGCTTTACTCTGTATCTAACCCGTGCTGTACCTGCCCTTGGAGTGTTTGATGGGTCAGTGTCGAGGGAGCTTTACTCTGCATCTAACCCGTGCTGTACCTGCCCTGGGAGTGTTTGATGGGACAGTGTAGAGGGAGCTTTACTCTATCTAACCCGTGCTGTACCTGCCCTGGGAGTGTTTGATGGGACAGTGTAGAGGGAGCTTTACTCTGTATCTAACCCAGTGCTGTACCTGCCCTGGGAGTGTTTGATGGGACAGTGTAGAGGGAGCTTTACTCTGTATCAAACCCGTGCGGTACATGCCCTGGGAGTGTTTGATGGGACAGTGTAGAGGGAGCTTTACTCTGTATCTAACCCGTGCTGTACCTGCCCTGGGAGTGTTTGATGGGACAGTGTAGAGGTAGCTTTACTCTGTACTACCCTTGCTGATCCTGCCCTGGGAGTGTTTGATGGGACAGTGTAGAGGGAGCTTTACTCTGTATCTAACCCAGTGCTGTACCTGCCTGGGAGTGTTTGATGGGACAGTGTAGAGGGAGCTTTACTCTGTATCTAACCCGTGCTGTACTGCCCTGGGAGTGTTTGATGGGACAGTGTCGAGGGAGCTTTACTCTGTATCTAACCCGTGCTGTACCTGCCCTGGGAGTGTTTGATGGGACAGTGTAGAGGGAGCTTTACTCTGTATCTAACCTGTGCTGTACCTGCCCTGGAGTGTTTGATGGGACAGTGTAGAGGGAGCTTTACTCTGTATCTAACCCGTGCTGTACCTGCCCTGGGAGTGTTTGATGGGACAGTGTAGAGGGAGCTTTACTCTGTATCTGACGCGTGCTGTACCTGCCCTGGGAGTGTTTGATGGGACAGTGTAGAGGGAGCTTTACTCTGTATCTAACCCTGTGCTGTACCTGCCCTGGCAGTGTTTGATGGGACAGTGCTAGAGGGAGCTTTACTCTGTATCTAACCCGTGCTGTACCTGCCCTGGGAGTGTTTGATGGGACAGTGTAGAGGGAGCTTTACTCTGTATCTAACCCGTGCTGTACCTGACCCTGGGAGTGTTTGATGGGACAGTGTAGAGGGAGCTTTACTCTGTATCTAACCCGTGCTGTACCTGCCCTGGGAGTGTATGATGGGACAGTGTAGAGGGAGCTTTACTCTGTATCTAACCCGTGCTGTACCTGCCCTGGGAGTGTTTGATGGGACAGTGTAGAGGGAGCTTTACTCTGTATCTAAGCTGTGCTGTACCTGCCCTGGGAGTGTTTGATGGGACAGTGTCGAGGGAGCTTTACTCTGTATCTAACCCGTGTTGTAACTGCCCTGGGAGTGTTTGATGGGACAGTGTCGAGGGAGCTTTACTCTGTATCTAACCCGTGCTGTACCTGCCCTGGGCGTGTTTGAATGGGACTGTGCTAGAGGGAGCTTTACTCTGTATCTAACCCGTGCTGTACCTGCCCTGGAGTGTTTGATGGGACAGTGTAGAGGGAGCTTTACTCTGTATCTAACCTGTGCTGTACCTGCCCTGGGAGTGTTTGTGGGACAGTGTAGAGGGAGCTTTACTCTGTATCTAACCCGTGCTGTACCTGCCCTTGGAGTATTGGATGGGACAGTGTAGAGGGAGCTTTACTCTGTATCTAACCCGTGCTGTACCTGCCCTGGGAGTGTTTGATGGGACAGTGTAGAGGGAGCTTTACTCTGTATCTAACCGTGCTGTAGCTGCCCTGGGAGTGTTTGATGGGACAGTGTAGAGGGAGCTTTACTCTGTATCTAACCCGTGCTGTACCTGCCCTGGGAGTGTTTGATGGGACAGTGTAGAGGGAGCTTTACTCTGTATCTAACCCGTGCTGTACCTGCCCTGGGAGTGTTTGATGGGACAGTGTAGAGGGAGCTTTACTCTGTATCTAACCCGTGCTGTATCTGCCCTGGGAGTGTTTGATGGGACAGTGTAGAGGGAGCTTTACTCTGTATCTAACCCGTGCTGTACCTGCCCTGGGAGTGTTTGATGGGACAGTGTAGAGGGAGCTTTACTCTGTATCTAACCCGTGCTGTACCTGCCCTGGGAGTGTTTGATGGGACAGTGTAGAGGGAGCTTTACTCTGTATCTAACCCGTGCTGTACCTGCCCTGGGAGTGTTTGATGAGACAGTGTAGAGGGAGCTTTACTCTGTATCTAACCCGTGCTGTACCTGCCCTGGGAGTGTTTGATGGGACAGTGTAGATGGAGCTTTACGCTATATCTAACCTGTGCTCTACCTTCCCTGGAGTGTTTGATGGGACGGTGTAGAGGGAGCTTTACTCTGTATCTAACCCGTGCTGTACCTGCCCTGGGAGTGTTTGATGGGACAGTGTAGAGGGAGCTTTACTCTGTATCTAACCCGTGCTGTACCTGCCCTGGGAGTGTTTGATGGGACAGTGTAGAGGAGCTTTACTCTGTATCTAACCCGTGCTGTACCTGCCCTGGGAGTGTTTGATGGGACAGTGTAGAGGGAGCTTTACTCTGTATCTAACCCGTGCTGTACCTGCCCTGGGAGTGTTTGATGGGACAGTGTAGAGGGAGCTTTACTCTGTATCTAACCTGTGCTGTACCTGCCCTGGGAGTGTTTGATGGGACAGTGTAGAGGGAGCTTTACTCTGTATCTAACCCGTGCTGTACCTGCCCTGGGAGTGTTTGATGGGACAGTGTAGAGGGAGCTTTACTCTGTATCTAACCCGTGCTGTACCTGCCCTGGGAGTGTTTGATGGGACAGTGTAGAGGGAGCTTTACTCTGTATCTAACCCGTGCTGTATCTGCCCTGGGAGTGTTTGATGGGACATTGTAGAGGGAGCTTTACTCTGTATCTAACCCAGTGCTGTACCTGCCCTGGGAGTGTTTGATGGGACAGTGTAGAGGGAGCTTTACTCTGTATCTAACCCGTGTTGTATCTGCCCTGGGAGTGTTTGATGGGACAGTCTCGAGGGAGCTTTACTCTGTATCAAACCCGTGCTGTACATGCCCTGGGAGTGTTTGATGGGACAGTGTAGAGGGAGCTTTACTCTGTATCTAACCCTGTGCTGTACCTGCCCTGGGAGTGTTTGATAGGACAGTGTAGAGGGAGCTTTACTCTGTATCTAACCCGTGCTGTACCTGCCCTGGGAGTGTTTGATTGGATAGTGTAGAGGGAGCTTTACTCTGTTACTGACGCGTGCTGTACCTGCTGTGAGAGAGTTTGATGAGACAGTGTAGCTTTACTCTGTATCTAACCCGTGCTGTTCTTGCCCTGGCAGTGTTTGATGGGACAGTGCAGTAGGGGTTTTACTCTGTATCTGACACGTGCTGTACCTGCCCTGGAGTGATTGGTTGGACAGTGCAGAGGGAGCTTTACTCTATCTAACCCGTGCTGTACCTACCCTGGGAGTGTTTGATGGGACAGTATAGAGGGAGCTTTACTCTGTATCTAACCCGTGTTGTATCTGCCCTGGGAGTGTATGATGGGACAGTGTAGAGGGAGCTTTACTCTGTATCTAACCCGTGCTGTACCTGCCCTGGGAGTGTTTGATGGGACAGTGTAGAGGGAGCTTTACTCTGTATCTAAGCCTGTGCTGTACCTGCCCTGGGAGTGTTTGATGGGACAGTGTCGAGGGAGCTTTACTCTGTATCTAACCCGTGCTGTACCTGCCCTGGGAGTGTTTGATGGGACAGTGTAGAGGGAGCTTTACTCTGTATCTAACCCGTGCTGTACCTGCCCTGGGAGTGTTTGATGGGACAGTGTAGAGGGAGCTTTACTCTGTATCTAACCCGTGCTGTACCTGCCCTGGAGTGTTTGATGGGACAGTGTAGAGGGAGCTTTACTCTGTATCTAACCCGTGCTGTACCTGCCCTGGGAGTGTTTGATGGGACAGTGTAGAGGGAGCTTTACTCTGTATCTAACCCGTGCTGTACCTGCCCTGGGAGTGTTTGATGGGACAGTGTAGAGGGAGCTTTACTCTGTATCTAACCCGTGCTGTACCTGCCCTGGGAGTGTTTGATGGGACAGTGTAGAGGGAGCTTTACTCTGTATCTAACCCGTGCTGTACCTGCCCTGGGAGTGTTTGATGGGACAGTGTAGAGGTAGCTTTACTCTGTATCTAACCGTGCTGTACCTGCCCTGGGAGTGTTTGATGGGACAGTGTAGAGGGAGCTTTACTCTGTATCTAACCCGTGCTGTACCTGCCCTGGGAGTGTTTGATGGGACAGTGTAGAGGGAGCTTTACTCTGTATCTAACCCGTGCTGTACCTGCCCTGGGAGTGTTTGATGGGACAGTGTAGAGGGAGCTTTACTCTGTATCTAACCCGTGCTGTACCTGCCCTGGGAGTGTTTGATGGGACAGTGTAGAGGGAGCTTTACTCTGTATCTAACCCTTGCTGTACCTGCCCTGGAGTGTTTGATGGGACAGTGTAGAGGGAGCTTTACTCTGTATCTACCCTGTGCTGTACCTGCCCTGGGAGTGTTTGATGGACAGTGTAGAGGGAGCTTTACTCTGTATCTAACCCGTGCTGTACCTGCCCTGGGAGTGTTTGATGGGACAGTGTAGAGGGAGCTTTACTCTGTATCTAACCCGTGCTGTACCTGCCCTGGGAGTGTTTGATGGGACAGTGTCGAGGGAGCTTTACTCTGTATCTAACCCGTGCTGTACCTGCCCTGGAGTGTTTGATGGGACAGTGTAGAGGGAGCTTTACTCTGTATCTAACCCGTGCTGTACCTGCCCTGGGAGTGTTTGATGGGACAGTGTAGAGGGAGCTTTACTCTGTATCTAACCCGTGCTGTACCTGCCCTGGGAGTGTTTGATGGGACAGTGTAGAGGGAGCTTTACTCTGTATCTAACCCGTGCTGTACCTGCCCTGGGAGTGTTTGATGGGACAGTGTAGAGGGAGCTTTACTCTGTATCTAACCCGTGCTGTACCTGCCCTGGGAGTGTTTGATGGGACAGTGTAGAGGGAGCTTTACTCTGTATCTAACCCGTGCTGTACCTGCCCTGGGAGTGTTTGATGGGACAGTGTAGAGGGAGCTTTACTCTGTATCTAACCCGTGCTGTACCTGCCCTGGGAGTGTTTGATGGGACAGTGTAGAGGGAGCTTTACTCTGTATCTAACCCGTGCTGTACCTGCCCTGGGAGTGTTTGATGGGACAGTGTAGAGGGAGCTTTACTCTGTATCTAACCCGTGCTGTACCTGCCCTGGGAGTGTTTGATGGGACAGTGTAGAGGGAGCTTTACTCTGTATCTAACCCGTGCTGTACCTGCCCTGGGAGTGTTTGATGGGACAGTGTAGAGGGAGCTTTACTCTGTATCTAAGCCGTGCTGTACCTGCCCTGGGAGTGTTTGATGGGACAGTGTAGAGGGAGCGTTACTCTGTATCTAACCCGTGCTGTACCTGCCCTTGGCGTGTTTGATGGGACAGTGCAGAGGGAGCTTTACTCTGTATCTAACCCGTGCTGTACCTGCCCTTGGAGTGTTTGATGGGACAGTGTAGAGGGAGCTTTACTCTGTATCTTACCCGTGCTGTACCTGCCCTGGAGTGTTTGATGGACAGTGTAGAGGGAGCTTTACTCTTTATCTAAGCCGTGCTGTACCTGCCCTTGGAGTGTTTGATGGGACAGTGTAGAGGGAGCTTTACTCTGTATCTAACCCGTGCTGTACCTGCCCTGGAGTGTTTGATGGGACAGTGTAGAGGGAGCTTTACTCTGTATCTAACCTGTGCTGTACCTGCCCTGGGAGTGTTTGATGGGACAGTGTAGAGGGAGCTTTACTCTGTATCTAACCCGTGCTGTACCTGCCCTGGGAGTGTTTGATGGGACAGTGTAGAGGGAGCTTTACTCTGTATCTAACCCATGCTGTACCTGCCCTGGGAGTGTTTGATGGGACAGTGTAGAGGGAGCTTTACTCTGTATCTAACCCGTGCTGTACTGCCCTGGGAGTGTTTGATGGGACAGTGTAGAGGAGCTTTACTCTGTATCTAACCTGTGCTGTTCCTGCCCTGGGAGTGTTTGATGGGACAGTGTAGAGGGAGCTTTACTCTGTATCTAACCCGTGCTGTACCTGCCCTGGGAGTGTTTGATGGGACAGTGTAGAGGGAGCTTTACTCTGTATCTAACCCGTGCTGTACCTGCCCTGGGAGTGTTTGATGGGACAGTGTAGAGGGAGCTTTACTCTGTATCTAACCCGTGCTGTACCTGCCCTGGGAGTGTTTGATGGGACAGTGTCAAGGGAGCTTTACTCTGTATCTAACCCATACTGTACCTGCCCTGGGAGTGTTTGATGGGACAGTGTAGAGGGAGCTTTACTCTGTATCTAACCCGTGCTGTATCTGCCCTGGGAGTGTTTGATGGGACAGTCTCGAGGGAGCTTTACTCTGTATCAAACCCGTGCTGTACATGCCCTGGGAGTGTTTGATGGGATAGTGTAGAGGGAGCTTTACTTTGTATCAAACCTGTGCGGTACCTGCCCTGGGAGTGTTTGATGGGATAGTGTAGAGGGATCTTTACTCTGTGTCTAACCCGTGCTGTACCTGCCCTGGGAGTGTTTGATGGGATAGTGTAGAGGGAGCTTTACTCTGTATCTGACGCGTGCTGTACCTGCCGTGGGAGAGTTTGATGAGACAGTGTAGCTTTACTCTGTATCTAACCCGTGCTGTTCTTGCCCTGGCAGTGTTTGATGGGACAGTGCAGTCGGGGCTTTACTCTGTATCTGACACCGTGCTGTACCTGCCCTGGGAGTGATTGGTTGGGACAGTGCAGAGGGAGCTTTACTCGTATCTAACCCGTGCTGTACCTACCCTGGGAGTGTTTGATGGGACAGTATAGAGGGAGCTTTACTCTGTATCTAACCCGTGTTGTATCTGCCCTGGGAGTGTATGATGGGACAGTGTAGAGGGAGCTTTACTCTGTATCTAACCCGTGCTGTACCTGCCCTGGGAGTGTTTGATGGGACAGTGTAGAGGGAGCTTTACTCTGTATCTAAGCTGTGCTGTACCTGCCCTGGGAGTGTTTGATGGGACAGTGTCGAGGGAGCTTTACTCTGTATCTAACCCGTGTTGTATCTGCCCTGGGAGTGTTTGATGGGACAGTGTCGAGGGAGCTTTACTCTGTATCTAACCCGTGCTGTACCTGCCCTTGGCGTATTGAATGGGACTGTGCAGAGGGAGCTTTACTCTGTATCTTACCCGTGCTGTACCTGCCCTTGGAGTGTTTGATGGGACAGTGTAGAGGGAGCTTTACTCTGTATCTAACCCATGCTGTACCTGCCCTGGGAGTGTTTGATGGGACAGTGTAGAGGGAGCTTTACTCTGTATCTAACCTGTGCTGTAGCTGCTCTGGGAGTGTTTGATGGGACAGTGTCAAGGGAGCTTTACTTTGTATCTAACCCGTACTATACCTGCCCTGGGAGTGTTGGATGGGACAGTGTAGAGGGAGCTTTACTCTGTATCTAACCCGTGCTGTACCTGCCCTGTGACTGTTTGATGGGACAGTGCAGAGGGAGATTTACTGTGTATCTAACCCGTGCTGTATCTGCCCTGGGTCTGTTTGATTGGACAGTGTAGAGGGTGCTTTACTCTGTATCTAACCCGTGCTGTACCTGCCCTGGGAGTGTTTGATGGGACAGTGTAGAGGGAGCTTTACTCTGTATCTAACCCGTGCTGTACCTGCCCTGGGAGTGTTTGATGGGACAGTGTAGAGGGAGCTTTACTCTGTAGCTAACCCGTGCTGTACCTACCCTGGGAGTGTTTGATGGGACAGTGTAGAGGGAGCTTTACTCTGTATCTAACACGTGCTGTACCTGCCCTGGAAGTGTTTGATGGGACAGTGTAGAGGGAGCTTTACTCTGTATCTAACCCTGTGCTATACATATCCGAGGAGTGTTTGATGGGACAGTGTAGAGGGAGCTTTACTCTGTATCTAATCCGTGCTGTACCTGCTCTGGGAGTGTTTTATGGGACAGTGTAGAGGGAGCTTTACTCTGTATCTAACCCATGCTGTACCTGCCCTAGGAGTGTTTGATGGGACATTGTAGAGGGAGCTTTACTTTGTATCTAACCCGTGCTGTACCTGCCCTTGGAGTGTTTGATGGGTCAGTGTAGAGGGAGCTTTACCTCTATCTAACCCATGCTGTATCTGACCTGGGAGTGTTTGATGGGACAGTGTAGAGGGAACTTTACTCTGTATCTTACCTGTGCTGTACCTGCCCTGGGAGTGTTTGGGACAGTGTAGAGGGAGCTTTACTCTGTATCTAACCCGTGCTGTACCTGCCCTTGGAGTGTTTGGATGGGACAGTGTCGAGGGAGCTTTACTCTGTATCTAACCCATGCTGTACCTGCCCTGGGCGTGTTTGATGGGACAGTGTAGAGGGAGCTTTACTCTGTATCTAACCCGTGCTGTACCTGCTCTGGGAGTGTTTGATGGGACAGTGTAGAGGGAGCTTTACTCTGTATCTAACCCGTGCTGTACCTGCCCTGGGAGTGTTTGATGGGACAGTGTAGAGGGAGCTTTACTCTGTATCTAACCCGTGCTGTACCTACCCTGGGAGTGTTTGATGGGACAGTGTACAGGGAGCTTTACTCTGTATCTAACACGTGCTGTACCTGCCCTGGAAGTGTTTGATGGGACAGTGTAGAGGTAGCTTTACTCTGTATCTAACCTGTGCTGTACATATCCGAGGAGTGTTTGATGGGACAGTGTAGAGGGAGCTTTACTCTGTATCTAATCCGTGCTGTACCTGCCCTGGGAGTGTTTGATGGGACAGTGTAGAAGGAGCTTTACTCTGTATCTAACTTGTGCTGGACCTGCCCTGGCAGTTTTTGATGGGACAGTGTAGAGGGAGCTTTACTCTGTATCTAACCTGTGCTGGTCCTGCCCTGGGAGTGTTTGATGGGACAGTGTAGAGGGAGCTTTACTCTGTATCTAACCCGTGCTGTACCTGCCCTGCGAGTGTTTGATGGGACAGTGTTGAGGGAGCTTTACTCTGTATCCAACCCGTGCTGTACCTGCCCTGGGAGTGTTTGATGGGACAGTGTAGAGGTAGCTTTTCTCTGTATCTGACCCGTGCTGTACCTGCCCTGCGAGTGTTTGATGGGACAGTGTCGAGGGAGCTTTACTCTGTATCTAACCCGTGCTGTACCTGCCCTGGGAGTGTTTGATGGGACAGTGCAGAGGAGCTTTACTGTGTATCTAACCCGTGCTGTATCTGCAATGGAGTGTTTCATGGGACAGTGTAGAGGGAGCTTTACTCTGTATCTAAGCTGTGCTGTACCTGCCCTGGGAGTGTTTGATGGGACAGTGTACAGTGAGCGTTACTCTGTATCTAACCCGTGCTGTACCTGCCCTTGGCGTATTGGATGGGACAGTGCAGAGGGAGTTTTACTCTGTATCTTACCCGTGCTGTACCTGCCCTTGGAGTGTTTGATGGACAGTGCAGAGGGAACTTTACTCTGTATCTTACCTGTGCTGTACCTGCCCTGGGAGTGTTTGGGACAGTGTAGAGGGAGCTTTACTCTTTATCTAAGCCGTGCTGTACCTGCCCTTGGAGTATTGGATGGGACAGTGTAGAGGGAGCTTTACTCTGTATCTAACCCATGCTGTACCTGCCCTGGGAGGTGTTTGATGGGACAGTGTAGAGGGAGCTTTACTCTGTATCTAACCTGTGCTGTACCTGCCCTGGGAGTGTTTGATGGGACAGTGTAGAGGGAGCTTTACCCCTTTATCTGAGCCGTGCTG
>JASTWF010001258.1:0-44102 GCA_030390025.1 Squalus acanthias | reverse complement strand
CCCCCCCCCCCCCCCCCATGCTGTACCTGCCCTGGGAGTGTTTGATGGGACAGTGTAGAGGGAGCTTTACTCTGTATCTAACCTGTGCTGTACCTGCCCTGGGAGTGTTTGATGGGTCAGTATAGAGGGAGCTTTACCCTTTATCTGAGCCGTGCTGTACCTGCCCTTGGAGTATTGGATGGGACAGTGTAGAAGGAGCCTTACTCTGTATCTAACCCATGCTGTACCTGCCCTGGCAGTTTTTGATGGGACAGTGTCGAGGGAGCTTTACTCTGTATCTAACCCGTGCTGTACCTGCCCTGGGAGTGTTGGATGGGACAGTGTAGAGGGAGCTTTACTCTATAGCTAACCCGTGCTGTACCTACGCTGGGAGTGTTTAATGGGACAGTGTACAGGGAGCTTTACTCTGTATCTAACACGTGCTGTACCTGCCCTGGAAGTGTTTGATTGGACAGTGTAGAGGTAGCTTTACTCTGTATCTAACCTGTGCTATACATATCCGAGGAGTGTTTGATGGGACAGTGTAGAGGGAGCTTTACTCTGTATCTAACTTGTGCTGGTCCTGCCCTGGGAGTGTTTGATGGGACAGTGTAGAAGGAGCTTTACTCTGTATCTAACCTGTGCTGGTCCTGCCCTGGGAGTGTTTGATGGGACAGTGTAGAGGGAGCTTTACTCTGTATCTAACCCGTGCTGTACCTGCCCTGTGACTGTTTGATGGGACAGTGCAGAGGGAGAGTTACTGTGTATCTAACCCGTGCTGTATCTGCCCTGGGTCTGTTTGATTGGACAGTGTAGAGGGTGCTTTACTCTGTATCTAACACGTGCTGTATCTGCCCTGGGAGTGTTTGATGGGACAGTGTAGAGGGAGCTTTACTCTGTATGTAACCCATGCTGTACCTGCCCTTGGAGTATTGGGTGCGATAGTGCCGAGGGAGCTTTACTCTGTATCTAACCCGTGCTGTATCTGCCCTTGGAGTGTTTGATGGGACAGTGTAGAAGGAGCTTTACTCTGTATCTAACCTGTGCTGTTCCTGCCCTGGGAGTGTTTGATGGGACAGTGTAGAGGGAGCTTTACTCTGTATCTAACCCGTGTTGTATCTGCCCTGGGAGTGTTTGATGGGACAGTCTCGAGGGAGCTTTACGCTGTATCAAACCCGTGCGGTACATGCCCTGGGAGTGTTTGATGGCATAGTGTAGAGGGAGCTTTACTTTGTATCAAACCTGTGCGGTACCTGCCCTGGGAGTGTTTGATAGGATAGTGTAGAGGGATCTTTACTCTGTATCTGGCGCGTGCTGTACCTGCCGTGGGAGAGTTTGATGAGACAGTGTAGCTTTACTCTGTATCTAACCCGTGCTGTTCTTGCCCTGGCAGTGTTTGATGGGACAGTGCAGTGGGGGTTTTACTCTGTATCTGACACCGTGCTGTACCTACCCTGGGAGTGTTTGATGGGACAGTACAGAGGGAGCTTTACTCTGTATCTAACCCGTGCTGTACCTGCCCTGGGAGTGTTTGATGGGACAGTGTAGAGAGAGCTTTACTCTGTATCTAAGCTGTGCTGTACCTGCCCTTGGAGTGTTTGATGCGACAGTGTAGAGGGAACTTTACTCTGTATCTTACCCGTGCTGTACCTGCCCTTGGAGTGTTTGATGGGACAGTGTAGAGGGAGCTTTACTCTGTATCTAAGCTGTGCTGTACCTGCCCTGGGAGTGTTTGATTGGACAGTGTAGAGGGAGCTTTACTCTGTATCTAACCCGTGTTGTATCTGCCCTGTGAGCGTTTGATGGGACAGTGTAGAGGGAGCTTTACTCTGTATCTAACCCGTGCTGTACCTGCCCTTGGAGTGTTTGATGGGTCAGTGTCGAGGGAGCTTTACTCTGCATCTGACCCGTGCTGTACCTGCCCTGGGCGTGTTTGATGGGACAGTGTAGAGGTAGCTTTACTCTATCTAACCCATGCTGTTTCTGACCTGGGAGTGTTTGATGGGACAGTGTACAGGGAGCTTTACTCTGTATCTGACCTGTGCTGTTCCTGCCCTGGGAGTGTTTGATGGGACAGTGTAGAGGGAGCTTTACTCTGTATCAAACCCGTGCGGTACATGCCCTGGGAGTGTTTGATGGGATAGTGTAGAGGGAGCTTTACTCTGTATCTAACCCGTGCTGTACCTGCCCTGGGAGTGTTTGATGGGACAGTGTAGAGGTAGCTTTACTCTATCTAACCCATGCTGCATCTGACCTGGGAGTGTTTGATGGGACATTGTACAGGGAGCTTTACTCTGTATCTAACCCATACTGTACCTGCCCTGGGAGTGTGTGATGGGACAGTGTAGAGGGAGCTTTACTCTGTATCTAACCCGTGTTGTATCTGCCCTGGGAGTGTTTGATGGGACAGTCTCGAGGCAGCTTTACTCTGTATCAAACCCGTGCGGTACATGCCCTGGGAGTGTTTGATGGGATAGTGTAGAGGGGGCTTTACTTTGTATCAAACCTGTGCGGTACCTGCCCTGGGAGTGTTTGATAGGATAGTGTAGAGGGATCTTTACTCTGTGTCTAACCCGTGCTGTACCTGCCCTGGGAGTGTTTGATTGGATAGTGTAGAGGGAGCTTTACTCTGTATCTGACGCGTGCTGTACCTGCCGTGGGAGAGTTTGATGAGACAGTGTAGCTTTACTCTGTATCAAACCCGTGCGGTACATGCCCTGGGAGTGTTTGATGGGACAGTATAGAGGGAGCTTTACTCTGTATCTAACCCGTGTTGTATCTGCCCTGGGAGTGTATGATGGGACAGTGTAGAGGGAGCTTTACTCTGTATCTAACCCGTGCTGTACCTGCCCTGGGAGTGTTTGATGGGACAGTGTAGAGGGAACTTTACTCTGTATCTTACCTGTGCTGTACCTGCCCTGGGAGTGTTTGATGGGACAGTGTAGAGGGAGCTTTACTCTGTATCGAAGCCGTGCTGTACCTGCCCTTGGAGTGTTTGATGGGACAGTGTAGAGGGAACTTTACTCTGTATCTTACCTGTGCTGTACCTGCCCTGGGAGTGTTTGGGACAGTGTAGAGGGAGCTTTACTCTTTATCTAAGCCGTGCTGTACCTGCCCTTGGAGTATTGGATGGGACAGTGTAGAGGGAGCTTTACTCTGTATCTAACCCATGCTGTACCTGCCCTGGGAGTGTTTGATGGGACAGTGTAGAGGGAGCTTTACTCTGTATCTAACCTGTGCTGTAGCTGCTCTGGGAGTGTTTGATGGGACAGTGTCGAGGGAGCTTTACTTTGTATCTAACCCGTACTATACCTGCCCTGGGAGTGTTGGATGGGACAGTGTAGAGGGAGCTTTACTCTGTATCTAACCCGTGCTGTACCTGCCCTGTGACTGTTTGATGGGACAGTGCAGAGGGAGATTTACTGTGTATCTAACCCGTGCTGTATCTGCCCTGGGTCTGTTTGATTGGACAGTGTAGAGGGTGCTTTACTCTGTATCTAACCCGTGCTGTACCTGCCCTGGGAGTGTTTGATGGGACAGTGTAGAGGGAGCTTTACTCTGTATCAAACCCGTGCTGTACCTGCCCTGGGAGAGTTTGATGGGACAGTGTAGAGGGAGCTTTACTCTATAGCTAACCCGTGCTGTACCTACCCTGGGAGTGTTTGATGGGACAGTGTACAGGGAGCTTTACTCTGTATCTAACACGTGCTGTACCTGCCCTGGAAGTGTTTGATGGGACAGTGTAGAGGTAGCTTTACTCTGTATCTAACCTGTGCTATACATATCCGAGGAGTGTTTGATGGGACAGTGCAGAGGGAGCTTTACTCTGTATCTAGCCCGTACTATACCTGCCCTGGGAGTGTTTGATGGGACAGTGTAGAGGGAGCTTTACTCTGTATCAAACCCGTGCTGTACCTACCCTGGGAGTGTTTGATGGGACAGTGTACAGGGAGCTTTACTCTGTATCTAACACGTGCTGTACCTGCCCTGGAAGTGTTTGATGGGACAGTGTAGAGGTACATAGATACATAGATACATATACATATACATAGAAGATAGGAGCAGGAGTAGGCCATCCGGCCCTTCGAGCCTGCTCCGCCATTTAATGAGATCATGGCTGATCCTCCAATTCAGTATCCCGTCCCCGCCTTCTCTCCGTAACCCTTAACCCCTTTTGCCTGTAGAAATATATCTAATTCCCTCTTAAATATATTTAATGAGCTGGCGTACACAGCCCTCTGTGGCAATGAGTTCCACAGGTTCACCACCCTCTGAGTGAAGAAATTCCCCCTCATTTCTGTCCTAAATGGTTTAGCCCTTATCCTTAAATTATGTCCTCTAGTTCTGTTCTCACCCGCCAAGGGAAACATTCCTTCTGCATCTAGTCTGTCTAGACCTGTCAGAATTTTATACACTTCTATGAGGTCCCCTCTCAATCTTCTAAACTCCAGTGTGTACATCCCTAAACTACATAGTCTCTCCTCATAGGTCAATCCCGCCATTCCTGGTATCAGCCTGGTGAATCGCCGCTGCACCCCCTCCATGGCAAGAACATCTTTCCTCAGATGAGGCGACCAAAACTGTACACAGTACTCGAGGTGTGGTCTCACCAGTGCCCTGTACAGCTGCAGCAAGGTATCCCTGTTCCTGTATTCCAACCCTTTTGCTATGAAGGCCAGCATACCGTTTGCCTTCTTGATCGCCTGTTGCACCTGCATGCTCGCCTTCAGTGACTGGTGTACAAGAACACCCAGGTCTCTCTGTACTTCCCCCTCTCCCAATTTATTGCCATTTAAATAATAATTTGCCCTCCCGTTCCTGCACCCAAGGTGGATAACTTCGCACTTGTCCACATTATAGTGCATCTGCCATTTATCCGCCCAATCACCCAGTCTGTCCAAATCGCTCTGGAGCTTCCTGGTCTCCTCCTCTGAGCCCACCCCCCCTCCTAGTTTAGTGTCGTCTGCAAATTTGGAAATGCTGCATCCGACTCCCTGATCCAGGTCATTAATGTAAATTGTGAACAGCTGGGGACCCAGGACAGATCCCTGTGGTACCCCACTTGTTACTGCCTGCCATTCAGAAAATGAGCCGTTTATTCCAACTCTCTGTTTTCTATCTGACAGCCAGTTCTCTATCCACGTCAATACTTTCCCCTTTATCCCATGAGCTTCAATTTTCCCTGCTAATCTTTTATGTGGGACCTTCTCGAAGGCCTTTTGGAAGTCCAGGTACACCACATCTACTGGCTCTCCCCCATCTATTTTACCAGTTACTCCCTCAAAAAATTCCAATAGATTAGTCAAGCACGATTTACCCTTTGTAAATCCATGTTGACTCTGTCCTATCCTGTCCCCATTTGCTAAGTGCTCCGCTATTTCATCCTTAATGATGGACTCCAGCATTTTGCCCACAACTGATGTAAGGCTTACAGGTCTGTAATTACCTGCTTTTTCCCTACCCCCCTTTTTGAATAGTGGGGTAACGTTAGCTACCCTCCAATCCATGGGCACTGTTCCCGAGTCTAATGAATTCTGAAAAATCATACTTAGTGCATCCGCTATCTCTAGGGCCACCTCCTTCAGTACCCTAGGATGCATGTTATCAGGCCCTGGGGATTTGTCCGCCTTCAATCCCTTTAGCTTCCTTAACACCATATCCTTAGAGATATTGACTTGCGTCAGTTCCTCCTTTGCAAATGTCCCTATTTTTCCCGATATCCCAGGGAGGTTTTTTGTGTCTTCCTTCGTAAAGACTGACCCAAAGTATGCATTTAGTTGGTCTGCCATTTCTTTATTTCCCGTTATATATTCCCCCGTATCTGACTGCAATGGGCCAACTTTGGTTTTCACCAGTCTTTTCCTCTTGATATACTTATAAAAGCTTTTGGAGTTAGTTTTTATATTTTCCGCCAGCTTGCTTTCGTAAGCTATTTTGCCCCTCTTGATTAAGCCCTTTGTCCTCCTTTGCTCTATCTTAAACTGTTCCCAAGCTTCCGCTCTGGCGCTTTTTTTGGCTATTTTATACGCCCTATCTTTGGATTTTATGCTGTCTCTAATTTCCCCTGTTATCCACGGTTGAGTCACCTTTTTAGATTTCCTTTTATGACAGATTGGTATAAACAATTTTTGCAATTTTGTCATTCTATCTTTAAATGCTTGCCATTGTTTATCTACCTCCAGTCCTCCCAGGAACGTTGTCCAATCATACCTACTCAGTTCCCGTCTAATGGCATCATAATTCCCCTTGTTTAAATTCAGGACCTTAGTATCTGAGTCAATTTCTTCGCTCTCCATTTCGAGTGAGAAATCGATCATGTTATGATCGCTCTGCCCCAAGGGTCCCCGCACAACAAGATTACTAATTAGTCCCTTCTCATTGCACAGTACCCAGTCCAATATAGCCTGTTCCCGAGTTGGTTCCTCGACATATTGATCCAGATAACCATCCCTTAAACACTCAAGGAATTCCTCCTCCTCATTATTTTTACTGATTAGGCTATTCCAATCTATATGTAAGTTAAAGTCACCTATGATGACAGCTGTGCTCTTATTGCACGCTTCTCTAATTTCCCTCGTGATGCCCTCCCCAACCTCTATTTTACTATTTGGAGGCCTATATACCACTCCTATTAATGTTTTTCGCCCCTCGCTATTTCTTAGCTCCACCCATATAGATTCTGTATTAACTGAGTTAATATCCTTCCTTTCAATTGCATTTATCCCTTCTTTTACCAGCAATGCTACCCCTCCTCCCTTTCTTTTTTGTCGATCCTTCCTAAATACTGAATACCCCTGTATGTTAAGCTCCCAGCCCTGCTCACCCTGCAACCATGTTTCCGTAATCCCAATTAGATCATAATTATTAACCTCTATTTCCACAGCTAATTCATCTACCTTGTTCCTGATGCTTCTCGCATTAAGGTATAAAACCCTCAGGCATTTTTTATGCTCACATTTTTTATGAATTGGTTTGGCCCTTTGTTTTTTGTTCCTCACCCTTTTACCATTTATTAAAGGTTAGCTTTACTCTGTATCTAACCTGTGCTATACATATCCGAGGAGTGTTTGATGGGACAGTGTAGAGGGAGCTTTACTCTGTATCTAATCCGTGCTGTACCTGCCCTGGGAGTGTTTGATGGGACAGTGTAGAAGGAGCTTTACTCTGTATCTAACTTGTGCTGGACCTGCCCTGGCAGTTTTTGATGGGACAGTGTAGAGGGAGCTTTACTCTGTATCTAACCTGTGCTGGTCCTGCCCTGGGAGTGTTTGATGGGACAGTGTAGAGGGAGCTTTACTCTTTATCTAACCCGTGCTGTACCTGCCCTGCGAGTGTTTGATGGGACAGTGTTGAGGGAGCTTTACTCTGTATCCAACCCGTGCTGTACCTGCCCTGGGAGTGTTTGATGGGACAGTGTAGAGGTAGCTTTTCTCTGTATCTGACCCGTGCTGTACCTGCCCTGCGAGTGTTTGATGGGACAGTGTCGAGGGAGCTTTACTCTGTATCTAACCCGTGCTGTACCTGCCCTGGGAGTGTTTGATGGGACAGTGCAGAGGGAGCTTTACTGTGTATCTAACCCGTGCTGTATCTGCAATGGAGTGTTTCATGGGACAGTGTAGAGGGAGCTTTACTCTGTATCTAAGCTGTGCTGTACCTGCCCTGGGAGTGTTTGATGGGACAGTGTACAGTGAGCTTTACTCTGTATCTAACCCGTGCTGTACCTGCCCTTGGCGTATTGGATGGGACAGTGCAGAGGGAGTTTTACTCTGTATCTTACCCGTGCTGTACCTGCCCTTGGAGTGTTTGATGGGACAGTGCAGAGGGAACTTTACTCTGTATCTAACCCATGCTGTACCTGCCCTGGGAGTGTTTGATGGGACAGTGTAGAGGGAGCTTTACTCTGTATCTAACCTGTGCTGTACCTGCCCTGGGAGTGTTTGATGGGACAGTGTAGAGGGAGCTTTACCCTTTATCTGAGCCGTGCTGTACCTGCCCTTGGAGTATTGGATGGGACAGTGTAGAAGGAGCTTTACTCTGTATCTAACCCATGCTGTACCTGCCCTGGCAGTTTTTGATGGGACAGTTTAGAGGGAGCTTTACTCTGTATCTAACCCATGCTGTAGCTGCTCTGGGAGTGTTTGATGGGACAGTGTCGAGGGAGCTTTACTCTGTATCTAACCCGTGCTATACATATCCGAGGAGTGTTTGATGGGACAGTGTAGAGGGAGCTTTACTCTGTATCCAACCCATGCTGTACCTGCCCTAGGAGTGTTTGACGGGACATTGTAGAGGGAGCTTTACTTTGTATCTAACCCGTGCTGTGCCTGCCCTGCGAGTGTTTGATGGGACAGTGTCGAGGGAGTTTTACTCTGTATCTAACCCGTGCTGTACCTGCCCTGGGAATGTTTGGTGGGACAGTGTAGAGGGAGCTTTACTCTGTATCTAAACCGTGCTGTACCTGCCCTGGGAGTGTTGGATGGGACAGTGTAGAGGGAGCTTTACTCTATAGCTAACCCGTGCTGTACCTACGCTGGGAGTGTTTAATGGGACAGTGTACAGGGAGCTTTACTCTGTATCTAACACGTGCTGTACCTGCCCTGGAAGTGTTTGATTGGACAGTGTAGAGGTAGCTTTACTCTGTATCTAACCTGTGCTATACATATCCGAGGAGTGTTTGATGGGACAGTGTAGAGGGAGCTTTACTCTGTATCTAACTTGTGCTGGTCCTGCCCTGGGAGTGTTTGATGGGACAGTGTAGAGGGAGCTTTACTCTGTATCTAACCTGTGCTGGTCCTGCCCTGGGAGTGTTTGATGGGACAGTGTAGAGGGAGCTTTACTCTGTATCTAACCCGTGCTGTACCTGCCCTGTGACTGTTTGATGGGACAGTGCAGAGGGAGATTTACTGTGTATCTAACCCGTGCTGTATCTGCCCTGGGTCTGTTTGATTGGACAGTGTAGAGGGTGCTTTACTCTGTATCTAACCCGTGCTGTATCTGCCCTGGGAGTGTTTGATGGGACAGTGTAGAGGGAGCTTTACTCTGTATGTAACCCATGCTGTACCTGCCCTTGGAGTATTGGGTGGGATAGTGCCGAGGGAGCTTTACTCTGTATCTAACCCGTGCTGTATCTGCCCTTGGAGTGTTTGATGGGACAGTGTAGAGGGAGCTTTACTCTGTATCTAACCCGTGTTGTATCTGCCCTGGGAGTGTTTGATGGGACAGTCTCGAGGGAGCTTTACGCTGTATCAAACCCGTGCGGTACATGCCCTGGGAGTGTTTGATGGCATAGTGTAGAGGGAGCTTTACTTTGTATCAAACCTGTGCGGTACCTGCCCTGGGAGTGTTTGATAGGATAGTGTAGAGGGATCTTTACTCTGTATCTGGCGCGTGCTGTACCTGCCGTGGGAGAGTTTGATGAGACAGTGTAGCTTTACTCTGTATCTAACCCGTGCTGTTCTTGCCCTGGCAGTGTTTGATGGGACAGTGCAGTGGGGGTTTTATTCTGTATCTGACACCGTGCTGTACCTACCCTGGGAGTGTTTGATGGGACAGTACAGAGGGAGCTTTACTCTGTATCTAACCCGTGCTGTACCTGCCCTGGGAGTGTTTGATGGGACAGTGTAGAGGGAGCTTTACTCTGTATCTAAGCTGTGCTGTACCTGCCCTTGGAGTGTTTGATGGGACAGTGAGAGGGACTTACTCTGTATCTGTACCCGTGCTGTACCTGCCCTTGGGTCTGTTTGATGGGACAGTGTAGAGGGAGCTTTACTCTGTATCTAACCCGTGCTGTACCTGCCCTGGGAGTGTTTGATGGGACAGTGTAGAGGTAGCTTTACTCTATCTAACCCATGCTGCATCTGACCTGGGAGTGTTTGATGGGACAGTGTACAGGGAGCTTTACTCTGTATCTAACCCATACTGTACCTGCCCTGGAGTGTGTGATGGGACAGTGTAGAGGGAGCTTTACTCTGTATCTAACCCGTGTTGTATCTGCCCTGGGAGTGTTTGATGGGACAGTCTCGAGGCAGCTTTACTCTGTATCAAACCCGTGCGGTACATGCCCTGGGAGTGTTTGATGGGATAGTGTAGAGGGAGCTTTACTTTGTATCAAACCTGTGCGGTACCTGCCCTGGGAGTGTTTGATAGGATAGTGTAGAGGGATCTTTACTCTGTGTCTAACCCGTGCTGTACCTGCCCTGGGAGTGTTTGATTGGATAGTGTAGAGGGAGCTTTACTCTGTATCTGACGCGTGCTGTTCTTGCCCTGGCAGTGTTTGATGGGACAGTGCAGTAGGGGTTTTACTCTGTATCTGACACCGTGCTGTACCTGCCCTGGGAGTGTTTGGTTGGACAGTGCAGAGGGAGCTTTACTCTGTATCTAACCCGTGCTGTACCTGCCCTGGGAGTGTTTGATGGGACAGTGTAGAGGGAGCTTTACTCTGTATCTAACCCGTGCTGTACCTGCCCTGGGAGTGTTTGATGGGACAGTGTAGAGGGAGCTTTACTCTGTATCTAACCCGTGCTGTACCTGCCCTGGGAGTGTTTGATGGGACAGTGTAGAGGGAGCTTTACTCTGTATCTTACCTGTGCTGTACCTGCCCTGGGAGTGTTTGGGACAGTGTAGAGGGAGCTTTACTCTTTATCTAAGCCGTGCTGTACCTGCCCTTGGAGTATTGGATGGGACAGTGTAGAGGGAGCTTTACTCTGTATCTAACCCATGCTGTACCTGCCCTGGGAGTGTTTGATGGGACAGTGTAGAGGGAGCTTTACTCTGTATCTAACCTGTGCTGTAGCTGCTCTGGGAGTGTTTGATGGGACAGTGTCGAGGGAGCTTTACTTTGTATCTAACCCGTACTATACCTGCCCTGGGAGTGTTGGATGGGACAGTGTAGAGGGAGCTTTACTCTGTATCTAACCCGTGCTGTACCTGCCCTGTGACTGTTTGATGGGACAGTGCAGAGGGAGATTTACTGTGTATCTAACCCGTGCTGTATCTGCCCTGGGTCTGTTTGATTGGACAGTGTAGAGGGGCTTTACTCTGTATCTAACCCGTGCTGTACCTGCCCTGGGAGTGTTTGATGGGACAGTGTAGAGGGAGCTTTACTCTGTATCTAACCCGTGCTGTACCTGCCCTGGGAGTGTTTGATGGGACAGTGTAGAGGGAGCTTTACTCTGTATCTAACCCGTGCTGTACCTGCCCTGGGAGTGTTTGATGGGACAGTGTACGAGGGAGCTTTACTCTGTATCTAACACGTGCTGTACCTGCCCTGGGAGTGTTTGATGGGACAGTGTAGAGGGAGCTTTACTCTGTATCTAACCTGTGCTGTACATGCCCTGGGAGTGTTTGATGGGACAGTGTAGAGGGAGCTTTACTCTGTATCTAACCCGTGCTGTACCTGCCCTGGGAGTGTTTGATGGGACAGTGTAGAGGGAGCTTTACTCTGTATCTAACCCGTGCTGTACCTGCCCTGGGAGTGTTTGATGGGACAGTGTAGAGGGAGCTTTACTCTGTATCTAACCCGTGCTGTACCTGCCCTGGGAGTGTTTGATGGGACAGTGTAGAGGGAGCTTTACTCTGTATCTAACCCGTGCTGTACCTGCCCTGGGAGTGTTTGATGGGACAGTGTAGAGGGAGCTTTACTCTGTATCTAACCCGTGCTGTACCTGCCCTGGGAGTGTTTGATGGACAGTGTAGAGGGAGCTTTACTCTGTATCTAACCCGTGCTGTACCTGCCCTGGGAGTGTTTGATGGGACAGTGTAGAGGGAGCTTTACTCTGTATCTAACCCGTGCTGTACCTGCCCTGGAGTGTTTGATGGGACAGTGTAGAGGGAGCTTTACTCTGTATCTAACCGTGCTGTACCTGCCCTGGGAGTGTTTGATGGGACAGTGTAGAGGGAGCTTTACTCTGTATCTAACCCGTGCTGTACCTGCCCTGGGAGTGTTTGATGGGACAGTGTAGAGGGAGCTTTACTCTGTATCTAACCCGTGCTGTACCTGCCCTGGGAGTGTTTGATGGGACAGTGTAGAGGGAGCTTTACTCTGTATCTAACCCGTGCTGTACCTGCCCTGGGAGTGTTTGATGGGACAGTGTAGAGGGAGCTTTACTCTGTATCTAACCTGTGCTGTACCTGCCCTGGGAGTGTTTGATGGGACAGTGTAGAGGGAGCTTTACTCTGTATCTAACCCGTGCTGTACCTGCCCTGGGAGTGTTTGATGGGACAGTGTAGAGGGAGCTTTACTCTGTATCTAACCCGTGCTGTACCTGCCCTGGGAGTGTTTGATGGGACAGTGTAGAGGGAGCTTTACTCTGTATCTAACCCGTGCTGTACCTGCCCTGGGAGTGTTTGATGGGACAGTGTAGAGGGAGCTTTACTCTGTATCTAACCCGTGCTGTACCTGCCCTGGGAGTGTTTGATGGGACAGTGTAGAGGGAGCTTTACTCTGTATCTAACCCGTGCTGTACCTGCCCTGGG
This sequence comes from Squalus acanthias, assembly GCA_030390025.1. Classification (NCBI taxonomy): domain Eukaryota; kingdom Metazoa; phylum Chordata; class Chondrichthyes; order Squaliformes; family Squalidae; genus Squalus; species Squalus acanthias. The sequence continues at coordinate 31,649 of JASTWF010001258.1, read as the reverse complement.
AGTGTTTGATGGGACAGTGTAGAGGGAGCTTTACTCTGTATCTAACCGTGCTGTACCTGCCCTGGAGTGTTTGATGGGACAGTGTAGAGGGAGCTTTACTCTGTATCTAACCCGTGCTGTATCTGCCCTGGGAGTGTTTGATGGGACAGTGTAGAGGGAGCTTTACTCTGTATCTAACCCGTGCTGTACCTGCCCTGGGAGTGTTTGATGGGACAGTGTAGAGGGAGCTTTACTCTGTATCTAACCGTGCTGTACCTGCCCTGGGAGTGTTTGATGGGACAGTGTAGAGGGAGCTTTACTCTGTATCTAACCCGTGCTGTACCTGCCCTGGAGTGTTTGATGGGACAGTGTAGAGGGAGCTTTACTCTGTATCTAACCTGTGCTGTACCTGCCCTGGGAGTGTTTGATGGGACAGTGTAGAGGGAGCTTTACTCTGTATCTAACCTGTGCTGTACCTGCCCTGGGAGTGTTTGATGGGACAGTGTAGAGGGAGCTTTACTCTGTATCTAACCCGTGCTGTACCTGCCCTGGGAGTGTTTGATGGGACAGTGTAGAGGGAGCTTTACTCTGTATCTAACCCGTGCTGTATCTGCCCTGGGAGTGTTTGATGGGACAGTGTAGAGGGAGCTTTACTCTGTATCTAACCCGTGCTGTATCTGCCCTGGGAGTGTTTGATGGGACAGTGTAGAGGGAGCTTTACTCTGTATCTAACCCGTGCTGTACCTGCCCTGGGAGTGTTTGATGGGACAGTGTAGAGGGAGCTTTACTCTGTATCTAACCCGTGCTGTACCTGCCCTGGGCGTGTTTGATGGGACAGTGCAGAGGGAGCTTTACTCTGTATCTAACCCGTGCTGTACCTGCCCTGGGAGTGTTTGATGGGACAGTGTAGAGGGAGCTTTACTCTGTATCTAACCTGTGCTGTACCTGCCCTTGGAGTGTTTGATGGGACAGTGTAGAGGGAGCTTTACTCTGTATCTAACCCGTGCTGTACCTGCCCTGGGAGTGTTTGATGGGACAGTGTAGAGGGAGCTTTACTCTGTATCTAACCCGTGCTGTACCTGCCCTGGGAGTGTTTGATGGGACAGTGTAGAGGTAGCTTTACTCTATCTAACCCATGCTGCATCTGACCTGGGAGTGTTTGATGGGACATTGTACAGGGAGCTTTACTCTGTATCTAACCCATACTGTACCTGCCCTGGGAGTGTGTGATGGGACAGTGTAGAGGGAGCTTTACTCTGTATCTAACCCGTGTTGTATCTGCCCTGGGAGTGTTTGATGGGACAGTCTCGAGGGAGCTTTACTCTGTATCAAACCCGTGCGGTACATGCCCTGGGAGTGTTTGATGGGATAGTGTAGAGGGAGCTTTACTTTGTATCAAACCTGTGCGGTACCTGCCCTGGGAGTGTTTGATAGGATAGTGTAGAGGGATCTTTACTCTGTGTCTAACCCGTGCTGTACCTGCCCTGGGAGTGTTTGATTGGATAGTGTAGAGGGAGCTTTACTCTGTATCTGACGCGTGCTGTACCTGCCGTGGGAGAGTTTGATGAGACAGTGTAGCTTTACTCTGTATCTAACCCGTGCTGTTCTTGCCCTGGCAGTGTTTGATGGGACAGTGCAGTTGGGGTTTACTCTGTATCTGACACCGTGCTGTACCTGCCCTGGGAGTGATTGGTTGGACAGTGCAGAGGGAGCTTTACTCTATCTAACCCGTGCTGTACCTACCCTGGGAGTGTTTGATGGGACAGTATAGAGGGAGCTTTACTCTGTATCTAACCCGTGTTGTATCTGCCCTGGGAGTGTATGATGGGACAGTGTAGAGGGAGCTTTACTCTGTATCTAACCCGTGCTGTACCTGCCCTGGGAGTGTTTGATGGGACAGTGTAGAGGGAGCTTTACTCTTTATCTAAGCCGTGCTGTACCTGCCCTTGGAGTATTGGATGGGACAGTGTAGAGGGAGCTTTACTCTGTATCTAACCCATGCTGTACCTGCCCTGGGAGTGTTTGATGGGACAGTGTAGAGGGAGCTTTACTCTGTATCTAACCTGTGCTGTAGCTGCTCTGGGAGTGTTTGATGGGACAGTGTAGAGGGAGCTTTACTCTGTATCTAACCCGTGCTGTACCTGCCCTGGGAGTGTTTGATGGGACAGTGTAGAGGGAGCTTTACTCTGTATCTAACCCGTGCTGTACCTGCCCTGGGACTGTTTGATGGGACAGTGTAGAGGGAGCTTTACTCTGTATCTAACCCGTGCTGTATCTGCCCTGGGACTGTTTGATGGGACAGTGTAGAGGGTGCTTTACTCTGTATCTAACCCGTGCTGTACCTGCCCTGGGAGTGTTTGATGGGACAGTGTAGAGGGAGCTTTACTCTGTATCAAACCCGTGCTGTACCTGCCCTGGGAGTGTTTGATGGGACAGTGTAGAGGGAGCTTTACTCTATAGCTAACCCGTGCTGTACCTGCCCTGGGAGTGTTTGATGGGACAGTGTACAGGGAGCTTTACTCTGTATCTAACACGTGCTGTACCTGCCCTGGAGTGTTTGATGGGACAGTGTAGAGGTAGCTTTACTCTGTATCTAACCTGTGCTATACATGCCCTGGGAGTGTTTGATGGGACAGTGTAGAGGGAGCTTTACTCTGTATCTAACCTGTGCTGGTCCTGCCCTGGGAGTGTTTGATGGGACAGTGTAGAGGGAGCTTTACTCTGTATCTAACCTGTGCTGTACCTGCCCTGGGAGTGTTTGATGGGACAGTGTAGAGGGAGCTTTACTCTGTATCTAACCCGTGCTGTACCTGCCCTGGAGTGTTTGATGGGACAGTGTAGAGGGAGCTTTACTCTGTATCTAACCCGTGCTGTATCCTGCCCTGGGAGTGTTTGATGGGACAGTGTAGAGGGAGCTTTACTCTGTATCTAACCCGTGCTGTACCTGCCCTGGGAGTGTTTGATGGGACAGTGTAGAGGGAGCTTTACTCTGTATCTAACCCGTGCTGTACCTGCCCTGGAGTGTTTGATGGGACAGTGTAGAGGGAGCTTTACTCTGTATCTAACCCGTGCTGTATCTGCCCTGGGAGTGTTTGATGGGACAGTCTCGAGGGAGCTTTACGCTGTATCAAACCCGTGCGGTACATGCCCTGGGAGTGTTTGATGGCATAGTGTAGAGGGAGCTTTACTTTGTATCAAACCTGTGCGGTACCTGCCCTGGGAGTGTTTGATAGGATAGTGTAGAGGGATCTTTACTCTGTATCTGGCGCGTGCTGTACCTGCCGTGGGAGAGTTTGATGAGACAGTGTAGCTTTACTCTGTATCTAACCCGTGCTGTTCTTGCCCTGGCAGTGTTTGATGGGACAGTGCAGTGGGGGTTTTATTCTGTATCTGACACCGTGCTGTACCTACCCTGGGAGTGTTTGATGGGACAGTACAGAGGGAGCTTTACTCTGTATCTAACCCGTGCTGTACCTGCCCTGGGAGTGTTTGATGGGACAGTGTAGAGGGGGCTTTGCTCTGTATCTAAGCTGTGCTGTACCTGCCCTTGGAGTGTTTGATGGGACAGTGTAGAGGGAACTTTACTCTGTATCTTACCCGTGCTGTACCTGCCCTTGGAGTGTTTGATGGGACAGTGTAGAGGGAGCTTTACTCTGTATCTTACCTGTGCTGTACCTGCCCTGGGAGTGTTTGGGACAGTGCAGAGGGAGCTTTACTCTGTATCTAACCCGTGCTGTACCTGCCCTGGGAGTGTTTGATGGGACAGTGTAGAGGGAGCTTTACTCTGTATCTAAGCCGTGCTGTACCTGCCCTGGGAGTGTTTGATGGGACAGTGTAGAGGGAGCTTTACTCTGTATCTAACCCGTGCTGTACCTGCCCTGGGAGTGTTTGATGGGACAGTGTAGAGGGAGCTTTACTCTGTATCTAACCCGTGCTGTACCTGCCCTTGGAGTGTTTGATGGGACAGTGTAGAGGGAGCTTTACTCTGTATCTAACCCGTGCTGTACCTGCCCTGGGAGTGTTTGATGGGACAGTGTAGAGGGAGCTTTACTCTATCTAACCCGTGCTGTACCTGCCCTGGGAGTGTTTGATGGGACAGTGTACAGGGAGCTTTACTCTGTATCTGACCTGTGCTGTTCCTGCCCTGGGAGTGTTTGATGGGACAGTGTAGAGGGAGCTTTACTCTGTATCAAACCCGTGCGGTACATGCCCTGGGAGTGTTTGATGGGATAGTGTAGAGGGAGCTTTACTCTGTATCTAACCCGTGCTGTACCTGCCCTGGGAGTGTTTGATGGGACAGTGTAGAGGTAGCTTTACTCTATCTAACCCATGCTGCATCTGACCTGGGAGTGTTTGATGGGACATTGTACAGGGAGCTTTACTCTGTATCTAACCCATACTGTACCTGCCCTGGGAGTGTGTGATGGGACAGTGTAGAGGGAGCTTTACTCTGTATCTAACCCGTGTTGTATCTGCCCTGGGAGTGTTTGATGGGACAGTCTCGAGGCAGCTTTACTCTGTATCAAACCCGTGCGGTACATGCCCTGGGAGTGTTTGATGGGATAGTGTAGAGGGAGCTTTACTTTGTATCAAACCTGTGCGGTACCTGCCCTGGGAGTGTTTGATAGGATAGTGTAGAGGGATCTTTACTCTGTGTCTAACCCGTGCTGTACCTGCCCTGGGAGTGTTTGATTGGATAGTGTAGAGGGAGCTTTACTCTGTATCTGACGCGTGCTGTACCTGCCGTGGGAGAGTTTGATGAGACAGTGTAGCTTTACTCTGTATCTAACCCGTGCTGTTCTTGCCCTGGCAGTGTTTGATGGGACAGTGCAGTAGGGGTTTTACTCTGTATCTGACACCGTGCTGTACCTGCCCTGTGAGTGATTGGTTGGACAGTGCAGAGGGAGCTTTACTCTATCTAACCCGTGCTGTACCTACCCTGGGAGTGTTTGATGGGACAGTATAGAGGGAGCTTTACTCTGTATCTAACCCGTGTTGTATCTGCCCTGGGAGTGTATGATGGGACAGTGTAGAGGGAGCTTTACTCTGTATCTAACCCGTGCTGTACCTGCCCTGGGAGTGTTTGATGGGACAGTGTAGAGGGAGCTTTACTCTTTATCTAAGCCGTGCTGTACCTGCCCTTGGAGTATTGGATGGGACAGTGTAGAGGGAGCTTTACTCTGTATCTAACCCATGCTGTACCTGCCCTGGGAGTGTTTGATGGGACAGTGTAGAGGGAGCTTTACTCTGTATCTAACCTGTGCTGTAGCTGCCTCTGGGAGTGTTTGATGGGACAGTGTCGAGGGAGCTTTACTCTGTATCTAACCCGTACTATACCTGCCCTGGGAGTGTTGGATGGGACAGTGTAGAGGGAGCTTTACTCTGTATCTAACCCGTGCTGTACCTGCCCTGTGACTGTTTGATGGGACAGTGCAGAGGGAGATTTACTCTGTATCTAACCCGTGCTGTATCTGCCCTGGGTCTGTTTGATTGGACAGTGTAGAGGGAGCTTTACTCTGTATCTAACCCGTGCTGTACCTGCCCTGGGAGTGTTTGATGGGACAGTGTAGAGGGAGCTTTACTCTGTATCTAACCCGTGCTGTACCTGCCCTGGGAGTGTTTGATGGGACAGTGTAGAGGGAGCTTTACTCTGTATCTAACCCGTGCTGTACCTGCCCTGGGAGTGTTTGATGGGACAGTGTAGAGGGAGCTTTACTCTGTATCTAACCTGTGCTGTACCTGCCCTGGGAGTGTTTGATGGGACAGTGTAGAGGGAGCTTTACTCTGTATCTAACCTGTGCTGTACCTGCCCTGGGAGTGTTTGATGGGACAGTGTAGAGGGAGCTTTACTCTGTATCTAACCCGTGCTGTACCTGCCCTGGGAGTGTTTGATGGGACAGTGTAGAGGGAGCTTTACTCTGTATCTAACCCGTGCTGTACCTGCCCTGGGAGTGTTTGATGGGACAGTGCAGAGGGAGCTTTACTCTGTATCTAACCCGTGCTGTATCTGCCCTGGGAGTGTTTGATGGGACAGTGTAGAGGGAGCTTTACTCTGTATCTAACCCGTGCTGTACCTGCCCTGGGAGTGTTTGATGGGACAGTGTAGAGGGAGCTTTACTCTGTATCTAACCCGTGCTGTACCTGCCCTGGGAGTGTTTGATGGGACAGTGTCGAGGGAGCTTTACTCTGTATCTAACCCGTGCTGTACCTGCCCTGGGAGTGTTTGATGGGACAGTGCTCGAGGGAGCTTTACTCTGTATCTAACCCGTGCTGTACCTGCCCTGGGAGTGTTTGATGGACAGTGTAGAGGGAGCTTTACTCTGTATCTAACCCTGTGCTGTACCTGCCCTGGGAGTGTTTGATGGGACAGTGTAGAGGGAGCTTTACTCTGTATCTGACCCGTGCTGTACCTGCCGTGGGAGAGTTTGATGGGACAGTGTAGCTTTACTCTGTATCTAACCCGTGCTGTTCTTGCCCTGGCAGTGTTTGATGGGACAGTGCAGAGGGAGCTTTACTCTGTATCTGACACCGTGCTGTACCTGCCCTGGGAGTGTTTGATGGGACAGTGCAGAGGGAGCTTTACTCTGTATCTAACCCGTGCTGTACCTGCCCTGGGAGTGTTTGATGGGACAGTGTAGAGGGAGCTTTACTCTGTATCTAAGCTGTGCTGTACCTGCCCTTGGAGTGTTTGATGGGACAGTGTAGAGGGAGCTTTACTCTGTATCTTACCCGTGCTGTACCTGCCCTTGGAGTGTTTGATGGGACAGTGTAGAGGGAGCTTTACTCTGTATCTAACCTGTGCTGTACCTGCCCTGGGAGTGTTTGGGACAGTGCAGAGGGAGCTTTACTCTGTATCTAACCCGTGTTGTATCTGCCCTGGGAGTGTATGATGGGACAGTGTAGCGGGAGCTTTACTCTGTATCTAAGCTGTGCTGTACCTGCCCTGGGAGTGTTTGATTGGACAGTGTAGAGGGAGCTTTACTCTGTATCTAACCCGTGCTGTATCTGCCCTGGGAGCGTTTGATGGGACAGTGTAGAGGGAGCTTTACTCTGTATCTAACCCGTGCTGTACCTGCCCTTGGAGTGTTTGATGGGTCAGTGTCGAGGGAGCTTTACTCTGCATCTGACCCGTGCTGTACCTGCCCTGGGAGTGTTTGATGGGACAGTGTAGAGGGAGCTTTACTCTGTATCTAACCCGTGCTGTACCTGCCCTGGGAGTGTTTGATGGGACAGTGTAGAGGGAGCTTTACTCTGTATCTAACCGTGCTGTACCTGCCCTGGGAGTGTTTGATGGGACAGTGTAGAGGGAGCTTTACTCTGTATCTAACCCGTGCTGTACATGCCCTGGGAGTGTTTGATGGGACAGTGTAGAGGGAGCTTTACTCTGTATCTAACCCGTGCTGTACCTGCCCTGGGAGTGTTTGATGGGACAGTGTAGAGGGAGCTTTACTCTGTATCTAACCCGTGCTGTACCTGCCCTGGGAGTGTTTGATGGGACAGTGTAGAGGGAGCTTTACTCTGTATCTAACCCAGTGCTGTACCTGCCCTGGGAGTGTTTGATGGGACAGTGTAGAGGGAGCTTTACTCTGTATCTAACCTGTGCTATACATATCCGAGGAGTGTTTGATGGGACAGTGTAGAGGGAGCTTTACTCTGTATCTAAGCTGTGCTGTACCTGCCCTTGGAGTGTTTGATGGGACAGTGTAGAGGGAACTTTACTCTGTATCTGACGCGTGCTGTACCTGCCGTGGGAGAGTTTGATGAGACAGTGTAGCTTTACTCTGTATCTAACCCGTGCTGTTCTTGCCCTGGCAGTGTTTGATGGGACAGTGCAGTAGGGGTTTTACTCTGTATCTGACACCGTGCTGTACCTGCCCTGGGAGTGATTGGTTGGACAGTGCAGAGGGAGCTTTACTCTATCTAACCCGTGCTGTACCGACCCTGGGAGTGTTTGATGGGACAGTATAGAGGGAGCTTTACTCTGTATCTAACCCGTGTTGTATCTGCCCTGGGAGTGTATGATGGGACAGTGTAGAGGGAGCTTTACTCTGTATCTAACCCGTGCTGTACCTGCCCTGGGAGTGTTTGATGGGACAGTGTAGAGGGAGCTTTACTCTTTATCTAAGCCGTGCTGTACCTGCCCTTGGAGTATTGGATGGGAGAGTGTAGAGGGAGCTTTACTCTGTATCTAACCCATGCTGTACCTGCCCTGGGAGTGTTTGATGGGACAGTGTAGAGGGAGCTTTACTCTGTATCTAACCTGTGCTGTAGCTGCTCTGGGAGTGTTTGATGGGACAGTGTCGAGGGAGCTTTACTTTGCATCTAACCCGTACTATACCTGCCCTGGGAGTGTTGGATGGGACAGTGTAGAGGGAGCTTTACTCTGTATCTAACCCGTGCTGTACCTGCCCTGTGACTGTTTGATGGGACAGTGCAGAGGGAGATTTACTGTGTATCTAACCCGTGCTGTATCTGCCCTGGGTCTGTTTGATTGGACAGTGTAGAGGGTGCTTTACTCTGTATCTAACCCGTGCTGTACCTGCCCTGGGAGTGTTTGATGGGACAGTGTAGAGGGAGCTTTACTCTGTATCAAACCCGTGCTGTACCTGCCCTGGGAGAGTTTGATGGGACAGTGTAGAGGGAGCTTTACTCTGTATCTAGCCCGTACTATACCTGCCCTGGGGGTGTTTGATGGGACAGTGTAGAGGGAGCTTTACTCTGTATCTAGCCCGTACTATACCTGCCCTGGGGGTGTTTGATGGGACAGTTTAGAGGGAGCTTTACTCTGTATCAAACCCGTGCTGTACCTACCCTGGGAGTGTTTGATGGGACAGTGTACAGGGAGCTTTACTCTGTATCTAACACGTGCTGTACCTGCCCTGGAAGTGTTTGATGGGACAGTGTAGAGGTAGCTTTACTCTGTATCTAACCTGTGCTATACATATCCGAGGAGTGTTTGATGGGACAGTGTAGAGGGAGCTTTACTCTGTATCTAATCCGTGCTGTACCTGCCCTGGGAGTGTTTGATGGGACAGTGTAGAAGGAGCTTTACTCTGTATCTAACCCGTGCTGTATCTGCCCTGGGAGTGTTTGATGGGACAGTGCAGAGGGAGATTTACTGTGTATCTAACCCGTGCTGTGTCTGCCCTGGGTCTGTTTGATTGGACCGTGTAGAGGGTGCTTTACTCTGTATCTAACCCGTGCTGTATCCGCCCTGGGAGTGTTTGATGGGACAGTGCAGAGGGAGATTTACTGTGTATCTAACCCGTGCTGTATCTGCCCTGGGAGTGTTTGATGGGACAGTGCCGAGGGAGCTTTACTCTGTATCTAACCCGTGCTGTATCTGCCCTTGGAGTGTTTGATGGGACAGTGTAGAGGGAGCTTTACTCTGTATCTAACCCGTGTTGTATCTGCCCTGGGAGTGTTTGATGGGACAGTCTCGAGGGAGCTTTACGCTGTATCAAACCCGTGCGGTACATGCCCTGGGAGTGTTTGATGGCATAGTGTAGAGGGAGCTTTACTTTGTATCAAACCTGTGCGGTACCTGCCCTGGGAGTGTTTGATAGGATAGTGTAGAGGGATCTTTACTCTGTATCTGGCGCGTGCTGTACCTGCCGTGGGAGAGTTTGATGAGACAGTGTAGCTTTACTCTGTATCTAACCCGTGCTGTTCTTGCCCTGGCAGTGTTTGATGGGACAGTGCAGTGGGGGTTTTATTCTGTATCTGACACCGTGCTGTACCTACCCTGGGAGTGTTTGATGGGACAGTACAGAGGGAGCTTTACTCTGTATCTAACCCGTGCTGTACCTGCCCTGGGAGTGTTTGATGGGACAGTGTAGAGGGAGCTTTACTCTGTATCTAAGCTGTGCTGTACCTGCCCTTGGAGTGTTTGATGGGACAGTGTAGAGGGAACTTTACTCTGTATCTTACCCGTGCTGTACCTGCCCTTGGAGTGTTTGATGGGACAGTGTAGAGGGAACTTTACTCTGTATCTTACCTGTGCTGTACCCGCCCTGGGAGTGTTTGTGACAGTGCAGAGGGAGCTTTACTCTTTATCTAACCCGTGCTGTACCTGCCCTGGGAGTGTTTGATGTGACAGTATAGAGGGAGCTTTACTCTGTATCTAACCCGTGTTGTATCTGCCCTGGGAGTGTATGATGGGACAGTGTAGCGGGAGCTTTACTCTGTATCTAAGCTGTGCGGTACATGCCCTGGGAGTGTTTGATGGGATAGTGTAGAGGGAGCTTTACTCTGTATCTAACCCGTGCTGTACCTGCCCTGGGAGTGTTTGATGGGACAGTGTAGAGGTAGCTTTGCTCTATCTAACCCATGCTGCATCTGACCTGGGAGTGTTTGATGGGACATTGTACAGGGAGCTTTACTCTGTATCTAACCCATACTGTACCTGCCCTGGGAGTGTGTGATGGGACAGTGTAGAGGGAGCTTTACTCTGTATCTAATCCGTGTTGTATCTGCCCTGGGAGTGTTTGATGGGACAGTCTCGAGGCAGCTTTACTCTGTATCAAACCCGTGCGGTACATGCCCTGGGAGTGTTTGATGGGATAGTGTAGAGGGAGCTTTACTTTGTATCAAACCTGTGCGGTACCTGCCCTGGGAGTGTTTGATAGGATAGTGTAGAGGGATCTTTACTCTGTGTCTAACCCGTGCTGTACCTGCCCTGGGAGTGTTTGATTGGATAGTGTAGAGGGAGCTTTACTCTGTATCTGACGCGTGCTGTACCTGCCGTGGGAGAGTTTGATGAGACAGTGTAGCTTTACTCTGTATCTGACCCGTGCTGTTCTTGCCCTGGCAGTGTTTGATGGGACAGTGCAGTTGGGGTTTTACTCTGTATCTGACACCGTGCTGTACCTGCCCTGGGAGTGATTGGTTGGACAGTGCAGAGGGAGCTTTACTCTATCTAACCCGTGCTGTACCTACCCTGGGAGTGTTTGATGGGACAGTATAGAGGGAGCTTTACTCTGCATCTAACCCGTGTTGTATCTGCCCTGGGAGTGTATGATGGGACAGTGTAGAGGGAGCTTTACTCTGTATCTAACCCGTGCTGTACCTGCCCTGGGAGTGTTTGATGGGACAGTGTAGAGGGAGCTTTACTCTGTATCGAAGCCGTGCTGTACCTGCCCTTGGAGTGTTTGATGGGACAGTGTAGAGGGAACTTTACTCTGTATCTTACCTGTGCTGTACCTGCCCTGGGAGTGTTTGGGACAGTGTAGAGGTAGCTTTACTCTGTATCTAACCTGTGCTATACATATCCGAGGAGTGTTTGATGGGACAGTGTAGAGGGAGCTTTACTCTGTATCTAGCCCGTACTATACCTGCCCTGGGGGTGTTTGATGGGACAGTGTTGAGGGAGCTTTACTCTGTATCAAACCCGTGCTGTACCTACCATGGGAGTGTTTGATGGGACAGTGTACAGGGAGCTTTACTCTGTATCTAACACGTGCTGTACCTGCCCTGGAAGTGTTTGATGGGACAGTGTAGAGGTAGCTTTACTCTGTATCTAACCTGTGCTATACATATCCGAGGAGTGTTTGATGGGACAGTGTAGAGGGAGCTTTACTCTGTATCTAATCCGTGCTGTACCTGCCCTGGGAGTGTTTGATGGGACAGTGTAGAAGGAGCTTTACTCTGTATCTAACTTGTGCTGGACCTGCCCTGGCAGTTTTTGATGGGACAGTGTAGAGGGAGCTTTACTCTGTATCTAACCTGTGCTGGTCCTGCCCTGGGAGTGTTTGATGGGACAGTGTAGAGGGAGCTTTACTCTGTATCTAACCCGTGCTGTACCTGCCCTGTGACTGTTTGATGGGACAGTGCAGAGGGAGATTTACTGTGTATCTAACCCGTGCTGTATCTGCCCTGGGTCTGTTTGATTGGACAGTGTAGAGGGTGCTTTACTCTGTATCTAACCCGTGCTGTATCTGCCCTGGGAGTGTTTGATGGGACAGTGTAGAGGGAGCTTTACTCTGTATGTAACCCATGCTGTACCTGCCCTTGGAGTATTGGGTGGGATAGTGCCGAGGGAGCTTTACTCTGTATCTAACCCGTGCTGTTTCTGCCCTTGGAGTGTTTGACGGGACAGTGTAGAGGGAGCTTTACTCTGTATCTAACCCGTGTTGTATCTGCCCTGGGAGTGTTTGATGGGACAGTCTCGAGGGAGCTTTACGCTGTATCAAACCCGTGCTGTACCTGCCCTTGGAGTGTTTGATGGCAAAGTGTAGAGGGAGCTTTACTTTGTATCAAACCTGTGCGGTACCTGCCCTGGGAGTGTTTGATAGGATAGTGTAGAGGGATCTTTACTCTGTATCTGGCGCGTGCTGTACCTGCCGTGGGAGAGTTTGATGAGACAGTGTAGCTTTACTCTGTATCTAACCCGTGCTGTTCTTGCCCTGGCAGTGTTTGATGGGACAGTGCAGTGGGGGTTTTATTCTGTATCTGACACCGTGCTGTACCTACCCTGGGAGTGTTTGATGGGACAGTACAGAGGGAGCTTTACTCTGTATCTAACCCGTGCTGTACCTGCCCTGGGAGTGTTTGATGGGACAGTGTAGAGGGAGCTTTACTCTGTATCTAAGCTGTGCTGTACCTGCCCTTGGAGTGTTTGATGGGACAGTGTAGAGGGAACTTTACTCTGTATCTTACCCGTGCTGTACCTGCCCTTGGAGTGTTTGATGGGACAGTGTAGAGGGAACTTTACTCTGTATCTTACCTGTGCTGTACCCGCCCTGGGAGTGTTTGGGACAGTGCAGAGGGAGCTTTACTCTTTATCTAACCCGTGCTGTACCTGCCCTGGGAGTGTTTGATGTGACAGTATAGAGGGAGCTTTACTCTGTATCTAACCCGTGTTGTATCTGCCCTGGGAGTGTATGATGGGACAGTGTAGCGGGAGCTTTACTCTGTATCTAAGCTGTGCTGTACCTGCCCTGGGAGTGTTTGATTGGACAGTGTAGAGGGAGCTTTACTCTGTATCGAACCCGTGTTGTATCTGCCCTGGGAGCGTTTGATGGGACAGTGTAGAGGGAGCTTTACTCTGTATCTAACCCGTGCTGCACCTGCCCTTGGAGTGTTTGATGGGTCAGTGTCGAGGGAGCTTTACTCAGCATCTGACCCGTGCTGTACCTGCCCTGGGCGTGTTTGATGGGACAGTGTAGAGGTAGCTTTACTCTATCTAACCCATGCTGTATCTGACCTGGGAGTGTTTGATGGGACAGTGTACAGGGAGCTTTACTCTGTATCTGACCTGTGCTGTTCCTGCCCTGGGAGTGTTTGATGGGACAGTGTAGAGGGAGCTTTACTCTGTATCAAACCCGTGCGGTACATGCCCTGGGAGTGTTTGATGGGATAGTGTAGAGGGAGCTTTACTCTGTATCTAACCCATGCTGTACCTGCCCTGGGAGTGTTTGATGGGACAGTGTAGAGGTAGCTTTACTCTATCTAACCCATGCTGCATCTGACCTGGGAGTGTTTGATGGGACATTGTACAGGGAGCTTTACTCTGTATCTAACCCATACTGTACCTGCCCTGGGAGTGTGTGATGGGACAGTGTAGAGGGAGCTTTACTCTGTATCTAACCCGTGTTGTATCTGCCCTGGGAGTGTTTGATGGGACAGTCTCGAGGCAGCTTTACTCTGTATCAAACCCGTGCGGTACATGCCCTGGGAGTGTTTGATGGGATAGTGTAGAGGGAGCTTTACTTTGTATCAAACCTGTGCGGTACCTGCCCTGGGAGTGTTTGATAGGATAGTGTAGAGGGATCTTTATTCTGTGTCTAACCCGTGCTGTACCTGCCCTGGGAGTGTTTGATTGGATAGTGTAGAGGGAGCTTTACTCTGTATCTGACGCGTGCTGTACCTGCCGGGGGAGAGTTTGATGAGACAGTGTAGCTTTACTCTGTATCTAACCCGTGCTGTTCTTGCCCTGGCAGTGTTTGATGGGACAGTGCAGTAGGGGTTTTACTCTGTATCTGACACCGTGCTGTACCTGCCCTGGGAGTGATTGGTTGGACAGTGCAGAGGGAGCTTTACTCTATCTAACCCGTGCTGTACCGACCCTGGGAGTGTTTGATGGGACAGTATAGAGGGAGCTTTACTCTGTATCTAACCCGTGTTGTATCTGCCCTGGGAGTGTATGATGGGACAGTGTAGAGGGAGCTTTACTCTGTATCTAACCCGTGCTGTACCTGCCCTGGGAGTGTTTGATGGGACAGTGTAGAGGGAGCTTTACTCTGTATCGAAGCCGTGCTGTACCTGCCCTTGGAGTGTTTGATGGGACAGTGTCGAGGGAGCTTTACTCTGTATCTTACCTGTGCTGTACCTGCCCTGGGAGTGTTTGGGACAGTGTAGAGGGAGCTTTACTCTGTATCTAACCCGTGCTGTACCTGCCCTGTGACTGTTTGATGGGAGAGTGCAGGGGGAGATTTACTGTGTATCTAACCCGTGCTGTATCTGCCCTGGGTCTGTTTGATTGGACAGTGTAGAGGGTGCTTTACTCTGTATCTAACCCGTGCTGTACCTGCCCTGGGAGTGTTTGATGGGACAGTGTAGAGGGAGCTTTACTCTGTATCAAACCCGTGCTGTACCTGCCCTGGGAGAGTTTGATGGGACAGTGTAGAGGGAGCTTTACTCTATAGCTAACCCGTGCTGTACCTACCCTGGGAGTGTTTGATGGGACAGTGTACAGGGAGCTTTACTCTGTATCTAACACGTGCTGTACCTGCCCTGGGAGTGTTTGATGGGACAGTGTAGAGGTAGCTTTACTCTGTATCTAACCTGTGCTATACATATCCGAGGAGTGTTTGATGGGACAGTGTAGAGGGAGCTTTACTCTGTATCTAGCCCGTACTATACCTGCCCTGGGGGTGTTTGATGGGACAGTGTAGAGGGAGCTTTACTCTGTATCAAACCCGTGCTGTACCTACCCTGGGAGTGTTTGATGGGACAGTGTACAGGGAGCTTTACTCTGTATCTAACACGTGCTGTACCTGCCCTGGAAGTGTTTGATGGGACAGTGTAGAGGTAGCTTTACTCTGTATCTAACCTGTGCTATACATATCCGTGGAGTGTTTGATGTGACAGTGTAGAGGGAGCTTTACTCTGTATCTAATCCGTGCTGTACCTGCCCTGGGAGTGTTTGATGGGACAGTGTAGAAGGAGCTTTACTCTGTATCTAACTTGTGCTGGACCTGCCCTGGCAGTTTTTGATGGGACAGTGTAGAGGGAGCTTTACTCTGTATCTAACCTGTGCTGGTCCTGCCCTGGGAGTGTTTGATGGGACAGTGTAGAGGGAGATTTACTCTTTATCTAACCCGTGCTGTACCTGCCCTGCGAGTGTTTGATGGGACAGTGTTGAGGGAGCTTTACTCTGTATCCAACCCGTGCTGTACCTGCCCTGGGAGTGTTTGATGGGACAGTGTAGAGGTAGCTTTTTTCTGTATCTGACCCGTGCTGTACCTGCCCTGCGAGTGTTTGATGGGACAGTGTCGAGGGAGCTTTACTCTGTATCTAACCCGTGCTGTACCTGCCCTGGGAGTGTTTGATGGGACAGTGCAGAGGGAGATTTACTGTGTATCTAACCCGTGCTGTATCTGCAATGGAGTGTTTCATGGGACAGTGTAGAGGGAGCTTTACTCTGTATCTAAGCTGTGCTGTACCTGCCCTGGGAGTGTTTGATGGGACAGTGTACAGTGAGCTTTACTCTGTATCTAACCCGTGCTGTACCTGCCCTTGGCGTATTGGATGGGACAGTGCAGAGGGAGTTTTACTCTGTATCTTACCCGTGCTGTACCTGCCCTTGGAGTGTTTGATGGGACAGTGCAGAGGGAACTTTACTCTGTATCTAACCCATGCTGTACCTGCCCTGGGAGTGTTTGATGGGACAGTGTAGAGGGAGCTTTACCCTTTATCTGAGCCGTGCTGTACCTGCCCTTGGAGTATTGGATGGGACAGTGTAGAACGAGCTTTACTCTGTATCTAACCCATGCTGTACCTGCCCTGGCAGTTTTTGATGGGACAGTTTAGAGGGAGCTTTACTCTGTATCTAACCCATGCTGTAGCTGCTCTGGGAGTGTTTGATGGGACAGTGTCGAGGGAGCTTTACTCTGTATCTAACCCGTGCTATACATATCCGAGGAGTGTTTGATGGGACAGTGTAGAGGGAGCTTTACTCTGTATCCAACCCATGCTGTACCTGCCCTAGGAGTGTTTGATGGGACATTGTAGAGGGAGCTTTACTTTGTATCTAACCCGTGCTGTGCCTGCCCTGCGAGTGTTTGATGGGACAGTGTCGAGGGAGTTTTACTCTGTATCTAACCCGTGCTGTACCTGCCCTGGGAATGTTTGGTGGGACAGTGTAGAGGGAGCTTTACTCTGTATCTAAACCGTGCTGTACCTGCCCTGGGAGTGTTTGATGGGACAGTGTAGAGGGAGCTTTACTCTGTATCAAACCCGTGCTGTACCTGCCTTGGGAGTGTTTGATGGGACATTGCAGAGGGAGCTTTATTCTGTATCTAACCCGTGCTGTATCTGCCCTGGGAGTGTTTGATGGGATAGTGTAGAGGGAGCTTTAATCTGTATCTCACCCGTGCTGTACCTGCCCTGTGAGTGTTTAATGGGACAGTGTAGAGGGAGCTTTACTCTGGATCAAACCCGTGCTGTACCTACCCTGGGAGTGTATGATGGGACAGTGTAGAGGGAACTTTACTCTGTATCCAACCTGTGCTGTACCTGCCCTGGCAGTTTTTGATGGGACAGTTTAGAGGGAGCTTTACTCTGTATCTAACCCATGCTGTAGCTGCTCTGGGAGTGTTTGATGGGACAGTGTCGAGGGAGCTTTACTCTGTATCTAACCCGTGCTATACATATCCGAGGAGTGTTTGATGGGACAGTGTAGAGGGAGCTTTACTCTGTATCCAACCCATGCTGTACCTGCCCTAGGAGTGTTTGATGGGACATTGTAGAGGGAGCTTTACTTTGTATCTAACCCGTGCTGTACCTACCCTGCGAGTATTTGATGGGACAGTGTAGAGGGAGCTTTACTTTGTATCTAACCCGTGCTGTAACTGCCCTGGGAGTGTTTGACGGGACAGTGTAGAGTGAGCTTTACTCTGTATCTAACCCGTGCTGTACCTGCCCTGGAAGTATTTGATGGGACAATGTAGAGGGAGCTTTACTCGGTATCTAACCCGTGCTGTACCTGCCCTGGAAGTATTTGATGGGACAATGTAGAGGGAGCTTTACTCGGTATCTAACCCGTGCTGTACCTGCCCTGGGAGTGTTTGATGGGACAGTGTAGAGGGTGCTTTACTCTGTATCTAACCCGTGCTGTACCTGCCCTGGGAGTGTTTGATGGGACAGTGTAGAGGGAGCTTTACTCTGTATCAAACCCGTGCTGTACCTGCCTTGGGAGTGTTTGATGGGACATTGTAGAGGGAGCTTTATTTTGTATCTAACCCGTGCTGTACCTGCCCTGGGATTGTTTGATGGGACAGTGTGGAGGGAGCTTTACTCTGTATCTAACCCGTGCTGTATCTGCCCTGGGACTGTTTGATGGGATAGTGTAGAGGGAGCTTTAATCTGTATCTCACCCGTGCTGTACCTGCCCTGTGAGTGTTTAATGGGACCGTGTAGAGGGAGCTTTACTCTGGATCAAACCCGTGCTGTACCTACCCTGGGAGTGTTTGATGGGACAGTGTAGAGGGAACTTTACTCTGTATCCAACCTGTGCTGTACCTGCCCTGGAAGTGTTTGATGGGACAGTGTAGAGGGAACTTTACTCTGTATCTAACCTGTGCTGTATCTGCCCTGGGAGTGTTTTATGGGACAGTGTAGAGGGAGCTTTACTCGATATCTAACCCGTGCTGTACCTACCCTGCGAGTGTTTGATGGGACAGTGTAGAGGGAGCTTTACTTTGTATCTAACCCGTGCTGTACCTGCCCTGGAAGTGTTTGATGGGACAGTGTAGAGGGAGCTTTTCTCAGTATCTAACCTGTGCTATACATATCCGCGGAGTGTTTGATGGGATAGTGTAGAGGGAGCTTTACTCTGAATCTAACCCGTGCTGTACCTGCCCTGGGAGTGTTTTATGGGACAGTGTAGAGGGAGCTTTACTCTGTATCTAACCCATGCTGTACCTGCCCTGGGAGTGTTTGATGGGACATTGTAGAGGGAGCTTTACTTTGTATCTAACCCGTGCTGTGCCTGCCCTGGGAGTGTTTTATCGGACAGTGTTTAGGGAGCTTTACTCTGTATCTAACCCGTGCTGTACCTGCCCTGGAAGTTTTTGATGGGACAGTGTAGTGGGAGCTTTACTCTGTATCTAACCCGTGCTGTACCTGCCCTAGGAGTGTTTGATGGGACAGTGTAGAGGGAGCTTTACTCGGTATCTAACCCGTGCTGTACTTGCCCTGGGAGTGTTTGATGGGACAGTGTAGAGGGAGCTTTACTCTGTATCTGACCTGTGCTATACCTATCCGAGGAGTGTTTGATGGGACAGTGTCGAGGGAGTTTTACTCTCTATCTAACCCGTGCTGTACCTGCCTTGGAAGTGTTTGATGGGACAGTGTAGAGGGTGCTTTACTCTGTATCTAACCCGTGCTGTATCTGCCCTGGGAGTGTTTGATGTGACAGTGTGGCGGGTGCTTTACTCTGGATCAAAACCGTGCTGTAGCTGCCCTGGGAGTGTTTGATGGGACAGTGTAGAGGGTGCTTTACTCTGTATCTAACCCGTGCTGTACCTGCCCTTGGAGTGTTTGATGTGACAGTGGAGAGGGAGCTTTACTCTGGATCAAACCCGTGTTGTACCTACCCTGGGAGTGTTTGATGGTACAGTGTAGAGGGAACTTTACTCTGTATCCAACCTGTGCTGTACCTGCCCTGGGAGTGTTTGATGGGACATTGTTGAGGTAGCTTTACTTTGTATCTAACCCGTGCTGTGCCTGCCCTGGGAGTGTTTGATGGGGCAGTGTAGAGGGAGCTTTACTCTGTATCTAACCCGTGCTGTATCTGCCCTGGGACTGTTTGATGGGACAGTGTAGAGGGAGCTTTGCTCTGTATCTCACCCGTGCTGTACCTGCCCTGGGAGTGTTTGATGTGACAGTGTAGAGGGAGCTTTACTCTGGATCAAGCCTGTGCTGTACCTTCCCTGGGAGTGTTTGATGGGACAGTGTAGAGGGAACTTTACTCTGTATCTAACCCGTGCTGTACCTGCCCTGTGAGTGTTTGATGGGACAGTGTAGAGGGAACTTTACTCTGTATCTAACCCATGCTGTACCTGCCCTGGGAGTGTTTGATGGGACATTGTTGAGGGAGCTTTACTGTGTATCTAACCCGTGCTGTGCCTGCCCTGGGAGTGTTTGATGGGGCAGTGTAGAGGGAGCTTTACTCTGTATCTAACCTGTGCTGTACCTATCCGAGGAGTGTTTGATGGGACAGTGTCGAGGGAGTTTTACTCTCTATGTAACCCGTGCTGTACCTGCCCTGGGAGTGTTTGATGGGACATTGTGGAGGGAGCTTTATTTTGTATCTAACCCGTGCTGTACCTGCCCTGGGATTGTTTGATGGTCATGATGCGGAGATGCCGGTGTTGGACTGGGGTGGACAAAATTGAGAGGTCGCACAACACCAGGTTATAGTCCAACAGTTTTATTTGAAATCACAAGCTTTCGGAGCTATCGATTGCTCCTTCCTCAGGTGAAGTAAATTAGATACAGAATCGCCAAAGCATATATATGCTTTGGCGATTCTGTATCTAATTTACTTCACCTGAGGAAGGTGCAATCGATAGCTCTGAAAGCTTGTGATTTCAAATAAAACTGTTGGACTATAACCTGGTGTTGTGCGACCTCTCAATTGTTTGATGGGACAGTGTAGAGGGAGCTTTACTCTGTATCTAACCCGTGCTGTACCTGCCCTGGGAGTGTTTGATGTGACAGTGTAGAGGGAGCTTTACTCTGGATCAAGCCTGTGCTGTACCTTCCCTGGGAGTGTTTGATGGGACAGTATAGAGGGAACTTTACTCTGTATCTAACCCGTGCTGTACCTGCCCTGTGAGTGTTTGATGGGACAGTGTAGAGGGAACTTTACTCTGTATCTAACCTGTGCTGTACCTGCCCTGGGAATCTTTAAAATAAATATAAACTAAAAGGCTGCTGAAATGTTAATGCTTATGATGCGAGGTCTTGAATATAGAGGGGAGGAAGTTTTGCTCCAGCTGTACAAAGCCCTGGTTAGACCACATCCGGAGCCCTGTGCACCGTTCTGGTCCCCGCATCTTAGAAAGAATAGATTGGCCTTGGAAGGAGTGCAGTGCAGATTCACCAGCATGTTACCAGGGCTCCAAGGGTTGAACTATTGAGAGTTTACAGAAATTAAGCTTGTATTCCATGTATTATAGAAAGTTGAGGCTGATTTGATTGAGGTTTTGAGGATTTTGGACCAATTGCGAGGGTCGATAGAGAGAAACTCTTTCCACTGGTGGGGAGTCTGGGACGAGGGGACAGAACCTTAAAATCCGAGCCAGGCCCTTCAGGAGAGAAGCTGGAAACTCTTCTCCACACAAAGGATGGTCCAAGTGTGGAGCTCTCTCACAATAAGCAGGCGATGCTCGCTCACTGAATAACTTTGGGCCGGTTGTGGTTTCTCCCCATTGTCCCGGTGCTTGTTCCCTTGGATTGGATCTTCATTTGTTCCCTTTTGGTTTGGTTTCAGTTTCACTGCTGGACCCACCACTCAAAGCACTTTGTCTGATCTTCCCCCGGGAATGAGCAGACTCCTCCCTCACCCCCCACACTGCACCATCTCTCCCTGGGTTGTGTCCACACTCTGGGCCTTGGGCCTTGCCCGGGGATTCTCGGTATGAACAGGTGGGGTGTGTTTTGAGACAGGGTGTCCCCGCTCTCCTCCTCTATTCCCACAGGGTGTGTCCACACTCTGGGCCTTGGGCCTTGCCCGGGGATTCTCAGTATGAACAGGTGGGGTGTGTTTTGAGACAGGGTGTCCCCGCTCTCCTCCTCTTTCCCCGGGGTGTGTCCACACTCTGGGCCTTGCCTGGGGATTCTCAGTATGAACAGGTGGGGTGTGTTTTGAGACAGGGTGTCCCCGCTCTCCTCCTCTTTTCCCCGGGGTGTGTCCACTCTCTGGGCCTTGGGCCTTGCCTGGGGATTCTCAGTATGAACAGGTGGGGTGTGTTTTGAGACAGGGTGTCCCCGCTCTCCTCCTCTTTTCCCCGGGGTGTGACCACACTCTGGGCCTTGGGCCTTGCCCGAGGATTCTCAGTATGAACAGGTGGGGTGTGTTTTGAGACAGGGTGTCTCTGCTCTCCTCCTCTTTCCCCCGGGGTGTGTCCACACTCTGGGCCTTGGACCTTGCCCGGGGATTCTCAGTATGAACAGGTGGGGTGTGTTTTGAGACAGGGTGTCCTCGCTCTCCTCCTCTTTCCCCGGGGTGTGTCCACACTCTGGGCCTTGGGCCTTGCCTGGGGATTCTCAGTATGAACAGGTGGGGTGTGTTTTGAGACAGGGTGTCCCCGCTCTCCTACTCTTTTCCCGGGGTGTGTCCACACTCTGGGCCTTGGGCCTTGCCTGGGGATTCTCAGTATGAACAGGTGGGGTGTGTTTTGAGACAGGGTGTCCCCGCTCTCCTCTTTTCCCCGGGGTGTGTCCACACTCTGGGCCTTGGGCCTTGCCCGGGGATTCTCAGTATGAACAGGTGGGGTGTGTTTTGAGACAGGGTGTCTCCGCTCTCCTCCTCTTTTCCCCGGGGTGTGTCCACACTCTGGGCCTTGGGCCTTGCCCGGGGATTCTCAGTATGAACAGATGGGGTGTGTTTTGAGACAGGGTGTCCCCGCTCTCCTCCTCTTTTCCCCCGGGGTGTGTCCACACTCTGGGCCTTGGGCCTTGCCCGGGGATTCTCAGTATGAACAGGTGGGGTGTGTTTTGAGACAGGGTGTCTCCGCTCTCCACCTTTAAAGGGACAAGGAGACGACCAGCTTGGCTGAATGGCCCAGCTTTATGACATCACTGCAGTGCCCGGCAACCTACCTCCCTGAGCCCTGCTCATTATGGGCTGGGTTTAGCTCAGTGCTGTTCCAGGAAGGGAAACAGGAGCAGGATTCGCCCCGTGTGGAGCCCAGGATTAATGGGGAGAGGTACAGGATCAATTTATACCTTGTTGAGTGAGAAATGTCATTGTCCCGGACACTCCCTGTCCCTCGGTATCTGTGTCGGGGAGCGGCTGATGGGTTTACTCTGTATCTAACCCGTGCTGTACCCGACTGGAGAGTGTTTGATGCTGACACTAGGGGCTCAGCTCCACGAGCACAACATTTAACCCAAAGATGATCTGATAAACCCATCAGCTTCTCCCCTGGACACTGGTCCTGAGCGACACGGAGTGTCTCTGATATTTTGGTCGGTGTCGTTGAACCAGTTTAAACACCTCGCTCACATCTCTTACCCTGCTTTGTTCTAGTGAGAAGTGCCCCAGTTTCTCTCGTCTCTCCTCCTGGGAAAGAGAAGTTCGCCTCAGTTCGAAACTCAAACAGGCGCTTCACTGCAGACAGGTCATCATGAGGAAACATTTCTTTACCCAGCGAGTTATGATGATCTGAAATGCACTGCCTGAAAGGGCGGTGGAAGCAGATTCAAGAGTAACTTTCAAAAGAGAATTGGATAAATATTTGAAGGGAAAACATTTACCGGGATATGAGGAAAGAGCAGGGGAGTGGGACTAATTGGATCGCTCTCCCAAAGAGCTGGCACAAGTTTGAGTTTCGAACTGAGGCGAACTTCTCTTTCCCAGGAGGAGAGACGAGAGAAAATGGGGCACTTCTCACTTGAACAAAGCAGGGTGAGAATGGGCAAATGTATGGCAGATGAAGTACAATGTGGATAAATGTGAGGTTATCCACTTTGGTGGTAAAAATAGAGAGGCGGACTATTACCTGAATGGTGGCAGATTAGGGAAAGGGGAGGTGCAACGAGACCTGGGCGTCATGGTACATCAGTCACTGAAGGTGGGAATGCAAGTGCAGCAGGCAGTCAAGAAAGCAAACGGAATGATGGCCTTCATAGTGAGGGGATTTGAGTACAGGAGTAGGGAGGTGATGCTGCAGTTGTACAGGGCCTTGGTGAGGCCACACCTGGAGTATTGTGCGCAGTTTTGGTCTCCTAACTTAAGGAAGGACATTCTTGCTATTGAGGGAGTGCAGCGAAGGTTCACTAGATTGATTCCTGGGATGGCCGGACTGACATATCAAGAAAGATTGGGTCAACTGAACTTGTATCCTCTGGAGTTCAGAAGAATGAGGGGGGATCTTATAGAGACATTTAAAATCCTGACTGGTTTAGACAAATTAGATGCGGGCAGAATGTTCCCAATGTTAGGGAAAACTAGAACCAGGGGTCACAGTCTAAGGATTAAGGGGAAGCCATTTAAGACTGAGCTGAGGAGGAACTTCTTCACCCAGAGAGTGGTGAATCTATGGAATTCTCTTCCACAGAAGGTTGTTGAGGCCAGCTCGCTAAATATATTCAAAAGGGAGTTAGATATAACACTCACAACTAGGGGGATCAAGGGGTATGGCGAGAAAGCAGGAATGGGGTACTGAGCTAGCATGTTCAGCCATGAACGCATTGAATGGCGGTGCAGGCTCGAAGGACCGAATGGTCTACTCCTGTACCTATTTTCTATGTTTCTATGTTTCTATGATGGGCCGAATGGCCGCCTTTTGTGCTGTTTCATTCTCTGATAACTAAAGTCTCTCATCCGTGGTATAACCTCAGTGAATTGATTCTGCAGCCTCTCTGTGGCCCCGACATCCTTCCTAGTGGAAGATGCCCAAAACTTGTTCTAACTGCAGCCGAACCGATGGTTTTGTTTTCTACGCCCCATTTATAAAAAACCTCGGGTAACATTTTTAAACCACTTTATAAACTTGTCCTCCAACTTTTAAAGATTTGTGTATCTGATCTCCCTGTAGGTTTTAGAGATATTAACATAACATGGCTAAAATACATTGAATTAAATGTCTGATATAATGTGTATTGTGGGAGAGAGAAGTTTAGTCTGAGTTAGAAACTCAAACAGGCCTTTCACTGCAGACAGGTCACCATGGCAACACTGATAAGACATTCTATTCACTGAATCCACATGTTGGAGTCTGTAATCAGATCAGGGGAAAAACAGGTTCTGTCTGTTACTAACCACAATGTAAGCTTAAACCAGAGTGAGTAATAGAATAGATCAGATTATAATGTGTGATGTTTATACCTGGAATTGTGAAACTATAAGAGATGACATCATTAACAGCAGGGGGCAGTTTAGTGATAGAGAAATAAAAACAGAAAATGCTGGAGATACTCAGCAGGTCAGGCAGCATCTGTGAAGAGAGAAACCGAGTTAACGTTTCAGGTCGATGACCTTTCGTCAGAACATTGTGATCGAGAACATTACTGAAGAAAAGTAACTGCTGGGAACCACTGCACAGGGCGTTAGTGAGACCACACCTGGAGTACTGCGGACAGTTTCACTCTCCTCATTGAAGGAGGGATACACTTGCATTGGAGGCAGTTCAGAGAAGCTTCACGAGGTTGATTCTTCAGTTGAAGGGGTTGTCTTATGAGGAAAGGTTGAGCAGGTTGGGCCGATACTCATTGGAGTTTAGAAGAATGAGGTGATCTTATTGAAACATAAGATTCTGAAGGGGGTTGACAGGGTCGATGCAGGGAGGATGTTTCCCCTCATGGGGGAATCTAGAACGAGGGGGCATAGTTTCAGAATAAGGGGCCACCCATTTAAAACGGAGATGAGGAGGAATTTCTTCTCTGAGGGTCGTGAATCTGTGGAATTCTCTACCCCAGAGAGCTGTGGAGGTGGAGTCATTGAATACATTCAAGGTGGAGATAGACAGATTTTTGAAAAACAGGGGAATCAAGGGTTATGGGGAGCGAGTGGGAAAGTGGAGTTGAGGCCAAGATCAGATCAGCCATGATCTTATTGAATGGCGGAGCAGGCTCGAGGGGCCGAATGGCCGACTCCAGCTCCTGTTTCTTATGCACCAGGGAAAGTATCCTTGTAAATCACAGATCAGGGAATTTCCAGCTGGTTTTTCCTCGATTCCTACCAAAACCCAGCAGAGAAGAACATAAGAACATTGGAAATAAGAGCAGCAGTTGGCCATACGGCCCCTCGAGCCTGCTCCACCATTCAATAAGCTCATGGCTAATCATCGACCGCAACTCCACTTTCCCACCCGATCTCCATATCCCTTGATTCCCCCAGAGTCCAAAAATCTATCTATCTCAGCCTTGAATATACTCAAAGACTGAACATTCACAGCTCTCTGGAGTAGAGAATTCCAAAGATTCACAACCCTCTTGTCGTAAGAATGAGCCTTACGCGTGGTGAACTTAAAGTAAGCTTTAATCAACTAAAAAGGTGCTACATACAAAAGAGGTCTTACTCTATGCCTCTCCAGGATCCAACTGATCAGCCCAGTATTTATCCTGGACTAATCACAGGAAGTGATGTAATAAAGTTCAAGTCACAGGAAGCTGTATTGTGTTACCACATTCTCCCCCCCCCAAAAGATTAGGAGGCCGGGATGAAGTTCGAGTCACAGGAAGCTGTATTGTGTTACCACATTCTCCCTCCATTTCGTAGCCGCTGGACGAGAGAGAGCCGCACCCGTTTGGGTTCTCGTAGCGGTAGAGGGCCCCTAGCCCGTTTACCCGCCGCGGGCCGTGGACCAGAGTCCGAGTGATCCAGCCCGCTCTGTGAGGGGTCAGGACGATCCTGACTGTGTACTGGTGCCCGAACGGGTGTCGGGCAGGGCTGTGGCAGATCCGTTTCCGAGCGTATGGTACGGGGTGGATCGTGGCTGCGCGTGCGAGCCCCGACGGGCTCATAGTCAGTCTGCCCCAGGTCGGCACGCTGGAGTGAGGTACCAGCCGGCGTCAGATCCAGATCGTGATGAGAGGCACCTGGCGAGCCCAGAGATGTGCCTGGTACAATATCATCCCCTGGTGTCCCTCTATGTTTCGGCGGGCAGGGAGCCAGATCCCGCAATGACACGGTAGATTCCCGACCGTCAGGATACCGAATATAGGCGTAGGTAGGGTTGACGTCAGTGAGCTCAACCTCATCTACCAGGGGGTCATTCTTAGACGCCCGAACATATCTTCGGAGTAGCACTGGTCCCGGTGCAGTCAGCCACGACGGGAAAGATATCCCATAGGATGAGCGACGCTGAAATCGGAAGAACCGTTCATGAGGCGTCGTATTTGTGGCGGTCGAAAGGAGGGACCGTGTGGAGTGTAATGCGTCTGGAAGTACTGCTTCCCATTGCTGGTTGGGTAGGCCCCGAGATCTCAAAGCCAGACGTACCGCATTCCAGATGATAGCGTTAAAACGCTCGACTTGCCCATTCCCGACCGGATGATAAGGCGTCGTTCTGCTGGCAGCAATACCCCGTTCCGAGAGATAGGCCTTGAGTTCTCCTGACATAAAAGAAGGGCCCCGATCCGAATGAACATAGGATGCCATGCCACAGAAAGCAAATACCTGCTCAAGGCAGCTGATAACCGTGGTCGTCAGCATATTGGGGCAGGGAAAGGCAAACGGAAAACGGGAATACTCATCAACCATGGTCAATAGATAAGTGTTGCGAGTTGAAGAGGGCAACGGCCCCTTAAAATCGATGCTAAGCCGTTGCATTGGCTGGGTCGCATGTATGAGTATACCACCCGAGGGGCGGAAAAACTGAGGTTTCAATTCCGCACAGACTCTGCAGTCCGAGCACATCTTCTTTACATCCCCGGTAGAGAATGGGAGATTTCGGGACCGCACGAAGTGTAGCATGCGAGTAACGCCCGGATGACACAACCCATCATGGATGTCTACGAGCGTAGAGGGTGCCATGGCGGAGCAGAATGCTCGTGTGAGGGTATCCGGAGCCACATTCTCCTTGCCAGGTCGATAGTGGATGGTGTAACCAAAAGAGGCCAATTCCAGCCGCCAAAGCTGGATTTTATTATTTTTAATTTTGGTCCGTTTTCGATTATCGAGCATGAAGGCGACCGATCGCTGGTCCATGATTAAGGTAAAGTGCTGGCGAGCTAGGAGATGAGTCCATTTCCGTACTGCCTCTATGATGGCTGTAGCTTCTTTCTCGACTGGAGGATAATGTAGCTCAGCCCCTTGAAAAGTCCTGGACAAAAATGCCACCGGACGACCTTCCTGATTCAGAGTGGCCGAGATCGCCACCTCCGAGGCATCACACTCAACAACAAAAGGAAGACTCTCATCGATGGAGTGAAGAGCCGCTTTCTCCAACTGTTTTTTCAGGAGGTTAAAGGCTGCAACAGCCGCTGTGTCTAGTGGGAATGTGCTGGCCTTCAGTAGAGGTTGGATTCGGTCCGAGAAGTTAGGAATCCATTTAGCATAGTATGCAAACAGGCCGAGGGCCCGGCGCAAGGAGGCCGGATTCTTAGGTGGCGGGAGTTCTTGGAGTGGGCGAAGCCTTTCAGGGTCAGGTTTAATGATGCCATTGCCCACACAATAGCCAAGGATGTTGATGGTTGGTTGTGACTCAATGGATTTAGCCGCATTTAATGTCAAATTACGGTGCTGGAGTGCATCCCAAAATCGTTGGAGATTGGCGTCATGTTCCCGCTGATTGCGACCTGCGACAGTAATATTGTCCAGATAAGGAAACGTATCCTTTAAGTCTTCCTGTTTGACCAGGTCATCCATTGCTCGCTGGAAGACAGCCACTCCATTAGTGACCCCAAAGGGAGGCGACGAAATTGATACAGCCGTCCATTGGCTTCAAAGGCCGTATACTGCTTGTCTGAGACCTTCAAGGGTACCTGATGATAGGCACTTTTCAGATCATATGTTGAGAACACCGTGTACTCAGCCAGTTTATTAACCATATCATCGATGCGCGGCAATGGGTATGCGTCCAAGTCCGTATATTGATTGATGGTCTGTGAATAGTCAATGCACAGCCGTTTCTTGTGAGGTTGTAGAGGGTTCTTAACAATAACGACCTGGGCGCGCCATGGCGACGAACAAGGCTCGATGATATCCTCTGCTAAAAGCCGAGAAATCTCAGCCGCAATAAAAGACTGGTCTTCCTGACTGAAACGTCGTGACTTTGTTATAATCGGTTTGCATCGAGGAGGGATACTGGTAAACAGTGAGGGTTCATCCAGTGAAGCTGCTGACAATGCACAGAACGGTAATCGAGGTCGTATATTAGAAATAGTGAGTTCAGGTTTGGATCCGCCGAACTCAATGGTGAGCTTCTTATGCTGCTTTTGAAAATCTAGCCCTAAGATAAGATCACTACATAAGTCCTTGAGCACCGAAAGCCGGGTGGAGGGATACCTGTGACCATTAAGTGTTATTTCAACCATACAAAAGCCAGAAATTCTGGTATTAAGTGATGACTGAGTCATCGCAATTGCCTGGTCCGATGGGAAAACATGTAGCTTTAACTCTGCAACAATCTGTTCCCTAATGAAACTATCAGTGCTACCTGAGTCAATTAAGGCATCTAAAGTATGTCCATTAATTGATGCTTTTGTAGCTGCATGGAATAGGTTCTGAGGACAAGCAGCTGTAATTGGTGTTGTTGCACAAAGAGTGGCTGAAACTCTAGGTGTGTTTCTTCGAGAGAAAACCCGAGAGGAAGCACGATAG
The DNA here is from genome assembly GCA_030390025.1 of Squalus acanthias. NCBI lineage: Eukaryota > Metazoa > Chordata > Chondrichthyes > Squaliformes > Squalidae > Squalus > Squalus acanthias. Next base: position 2,953 of record JASTWF010001258.1, on the reverse strand, counting down.
ATTTTAGCCGGAACATCTTGATAGGCCCTTACCGGGGCAGTTCGGTAGGACTTAGCTTGATAAGCCCTCGTAGAGGCTCTTGATAGGCAAACCTTTGCAAAATGACCCTTTTTGTTGCAATGACTGCAAAACGCATTGCGAGCAGGGCAGAATTTCCGAGGGTGAAACTCATCACCACAAAAGAAGCATTTCTTAGATTGCCAAGAGGCTGCCACAGTGGGGTCATCATCCTCTTCATCAGTGAAGTCATCAGATTGATCGTCAGGGATAAAGTCCTCCCTAATAGAGTTCACCTGTGGCCTCTTAAATTGCCTGACTGTAGTTAAGGCAGCAGACCGAGGTCTGGGCACTGTATAAAGGTCTGCATTTCTTTTTGCCAGATCTAGAGAGCAAGCCATGTCATAAGCTCTCTGAAGCTCAAGTGTCTTACTTTCCAGTAGACGCTGGCGTATAAATGGGGAGGCAAGCCCGCAGATGAAAGCATCACGGATCATTTCTTCACGGTACAGCTCAGCTGAGGCCGCCTGAAAGTTACAGTCCATACTAAGTCTGCGAAGCTCTTGGAGGAATTTATCAATGGATTCCTCCGGCCCTTGTTGGGCTGTAGCTAGTAGATGTCTGGCATAGACCTCATTCGGTGTCTTAGTATATAGTCTTTTAAGCGTCCGAATTGCCTCCTCGTAACTGCCCCATTCCTCGACATACTGAAATACATTCGGGGTGACACAGTTGATGAGTATCCGCAATTTTGAGTCATCATCAGCCTTGCAATATTCGAGAAAATTGTCAAACGTGCGATACCAGTGTTTCCACACCTTACCGGCTGCTGGGGTGTTTGGGTCCAAGTCAAGACGCGATGGTTTAAGGATGTTTTCCATGATGGGTGATTCCCTGGATCCTTAGTTCCGAGTTCGTCCAAAAAGTTTGAGTGCGAAGTTTTTCAAAGTTGATTAAATTGTCGTAAGAATGAGCCTTACGCGTGGTGAACTTAAAGTAAGCTTTAATCAACTAAAAAGGTGCTACATACAAAAGAGGTCTTACTCTATGCCTCTCCAGGATCCAACTGATCAGCCCAGTATTTATCCTGGACTAATCACAGGAAGTGATGTAATAAAGTTCAAGTCACAGGAAGCTGTATTGTGTTACCACACCTCTGAGTGAAGAAATTCCTCCTCATCTCAATCTTAAATGGCCGACCCCTTATCCTGAGACTATGCCCCCTAGTTGTAGACACTCCAGCCAGGGGAAACAACCTCTCAGCATCTACCCTGTCAATCCCCTTCAGAATCTTGTATGTTTCAATGAGATCACCTCTCATTCTTCTAAACTCCAGAGAGTATAGGCCCATTCTACACAATCTCTCATCATAGGACAGCCCTCTCATCCCAGGAATCAATCTCGTGAACCTTCGTTGCACCGCCTCCAAGGCAAGTATATCCTTCCTTAGATAAGGAGATCAAGACTGTGCACAGTACTTCAGGTGTGGTCTCACCAAGGCCCTATACAATTGTAGCAAGACCTCCTTACTCTTATACTCCAACCCCTTGCAATAAAGGCCAACATGCCATTTGCCTTCCTTATTGCTTGCTGTACCTGCATGCTAGCTTTCTGTGTTTCTTGCACAAGGACACCCAAATCTCTCTGAACACCAACATTTGAAAGTTTCTCACCAGTTAAAAAATATTCTGTTTTTCTATTCTTCCTACCAAAGTGAATAACCTCACATTTCCCTACATTATACTCCATCTGCCACCTTACTGCCCACTCACTTAGTCTATCTATATCCTTTGCAGACTCTTTGTGTTCTCCTCACAGCTTACTGTCCCACCTAGCTTTGTATCATCAGCAAACTTGGAGACATTACACTCGGTCTCTTCATCTAGCTCATTAATATAGATTGTAAATAACTGAGGCCCCAACACTGATCCTTGCGGAATCCCACTAGTTACAGCCTGCCAACCTGAAAAAGATCCGTTTATCCCGACTCTCTGTTTTTTGTCCATTAACCAATCCTCTATCCATGCTACTATATTACCCCTAACCCCATGAGCCCTAATCTTGTGTAATAACCTTTTATGTGGCACCTTATCGAATGTCTTTTGGAACTACAAATATACTACATCCACTGGCTCCCCTTTATCCTGCTAGTTACATCCTCAAAAAACTCCAATAAAATTGTCAAACCCTTTCATAAAACCATGTTGGCTCTGCCTAATCAAGTTAAGATTTTCTAAGTGACTTGATACCACTTCCTTAACAGTGGATTCCAGCATTTTCCCGACGACTGATGTCAGGTTAACTGGTCTGTAGTTCCCTGTTTTCTCTCTCCCTCCTTTCTTGAATAGCGGTGTTACATTTGCTACCTTCCAATCCGCTGGGACCGTTCTAGAATCTAGGGAATTTTGGAAGATCAAAACCAATGCATCCACTATCTCTTCAGCCACCTCTTTTAGAACCCTAGGATGCAGGCCGTCAGGTCCAGGGGATTTGTCAGCTTTTAGTCCCATTAGTTTCTCAAGTACTTTTTCTCTACTTATATTAATGACGTTAAGTTCCTCCCCCTCATTAGACCCTTGGTTTCCCACAATTTTTGGTCTGCTTTTTGTGTCTTCTACTGTGAAGACAGATACAAAATATTTGTTTAACGTTTCTGCCATTTCCTTATTCCCCAGAATAATTCCTCCTGTCTCAGCCTCTGATCGATTGAATCCCTTTCCACATACAGAGCAGTGAACGGATTCTCCCCATTACGAACATGCTGGTGTGTCAGTAGGTGAGATGGGGCAGGCTCGAGGGGCCGTATGGCCGACTCCTGCTCCTGATCCTGATCATAGAATCAGAGACATTCACGGCACGGAAGGAGGCCATTCCGGCCCATTGTGTCCGCGCCGGCCGACAAAGAGCCATCCGGCCTAGTCCCACTTCCCAGCTCTTGGTCCGTAGCCCTGTGGGT
>JASTWF010001257.1:0-98000 GCA_030390025.1 Squalus acanthias | reverse complement strand
TGTAATATATTCAAAACTACAGCTATGTCCTATATTAGTATTAATCATCCTGTTGACAAGGACATAATGAAATGCAGCAACCGAGTTGTGTTTGTGTAAGGGATTTTCATGGGTAACAGAGACTGGGCAATAGTTAGAAACATTCTGATACATGGGCCAGAAATTCGGCACTTGCCGGGTGAGTACGCGCTGTGTGCTCATCCGTAAGGCCACCTGAAGTGCCAATTTCATGCAGGCACTGCGCATGCGCTGGAAACCGGAACTTCCGTTCCCCTGAAGTGAGGGTTTCAGAGGTGAACTGCGTGCGCGGTAGAGGCTGCGCGCATGCAGCGGACTTCGGTTTTTTTCAGGTTTCTCCGTGAAGAAGCTGCGCTTTTAAAAAGGAGGCGCAAGACCCGTTTTTAACAAGGTAAGTGGTTAATTAATTACAATTTAAACATTGTTTCTGAACAGTAGTTTATATTATTCGTAAGACTGCCTCTTGCCATGGTTGAACAAAAATTCTTATATAGATATCGCCTGTTTCAATACATTTTTTAAAGGAGAATATTATTCCACATGTTATTCAGCCTTCCAGCACTGGGGGCAGTGCAGTGAACATTCGCACTTGTCCCACTGCCATTCTGCCCTCTTCCAACAATCGCAGTTCAAACAATTTCCAGTCCATCTGTCTAAGTATGAGTAAGGCCATCGAGATTCATTACTAATGAATTAAAAGTCCCATTTTTATGGAACACTTCCTGTACGCTTCACGCTTACATTTGGGCCAACACATCTCCTGTCACATTCACTTTCTATTATACCTCAAACATCAAAGTTCTGGTGTAACCTTTCACTCGCCGGTACAAAAGCCACAGGATCTGCTAGGGCTGTTTAAATAAGACACATTATTAAAGTTAAAAATGTGTCGAGAGAGACTTCATGTAAATGATTGCTAATATTGATTTGAGATCATTAACCCATGATAGAAATATCGGACAGTACAATACCACAGACAGATAGGAATAAGAGGAGATCATCAGAACTTCAATACTGTGCCGCCAATCACTTGTATGACAGCTGGCAGAGCGGCAATGCTCTCTGGCACAGGCGCAGTGTCGCTCCCATGCACTCCTGCGCAGGCGCACTGTCGCTCCCTTGCTCTACCGCGCAAACGCAGTGTCACCCCCTTGCTCTTCCGCACAGGCGCAATTCCGCACGCTTGCCCTCACGCGCAGGCGCAGTGCCGCTCCCTTGCTCATCAGGGATGTCCATTGGGCGGTGTTTTCCTCTTGTGCCGGGCGGCGCGGGCCGGTGTGTGAGTGATGGTAAGAAACAGGGTCGTTCTCCAGTTACAGGTGCCGCGCTCTGTGACTGAGGGAACTGGGCTCCATTCAGCCTGACAGCGCGGTTGCTCAGCTCCAGAGTTTATATCACAGAGCGAGGATCTTTAAAATGTAACAGGGGCTGAGCTGGGATATAAACCCAAGGAAAGGGCTGAACCGGGTCACAATACAGGAGATGGTCCGGGATATAAACCCCAGGGAATGGACTGAATCGGATCAGAATAGTGGGGATGGTCCGGGATATAAACCCCAGGGAATGGACAGAAACGAGACAGAATATTAGCGATATGTGTGCAACGTGCGGACAATCCGCTAATCCCTGTTTTTCACCTCCGTTGAAGCTGAATTTTACACCATGGTCTTATGATATCGGTGGAGTCCATCATAAAAGATGTAATAGCAGAGCACTTAGAAAAAGTGACAGGATCGGACAAAGTCAACCTGGATTTACAAAAGGTAAATCTTGCTTGACTAATCTACTGGAATTTTTTGAGAATGTAACTGGTAGAATAGATAAGTGAGCACCAGTGCATGTGGTGTATTTGGACTTTAAGAAGGCTTTCGATAAGGTCCCGCATAAGAGATTGGCGTGCAAAGTTAAAGCACATGGGATTGTGGGTAAGGTAATGACTTGGATAGAGAACTAGTTGGCAGACAGGAAGCAAAGAGTTGGAATAAACGGGTCTTTTTCCGAGTGGCCGGCAGTGACTCGTGGGGTACCGCAATGATCGGTCCTAGGACCCCAGTTATTCGCAATGTATATTCATGATCTGGACAAGGGAACTAGATGTAATATCTCCAAGCTTGCAGACGATACAAAGTTGGGTGGGCGTGTGTGTTGTGAGGAGGATGCAGAGAAACTCCAGTATGATTTGGACAAGTTGGGTGATTGGGCAGATGCATGGCAGATGCAGTATGATGTGGATAAATGCGAGGTTATCCACGTTGATGGCAAAAACAGGAAGGCAGATTATTATCTGAACGGCAATAGATTGGGAAAAGGGGAAGTGCAACGAGACCTGGGATTCCTTGTGCACCAGTCGTTGAAGGTAAGCATGCAGGTGCAGCAGGCGATTAAGAAGGCTAATGGTATGTTGGCCTTCATAGCGAGAGGATTCGAGTACAGGAGCAAGGATGTCTTGCTGCAGTTGTACAGGGCCTTGGTGAGACCACACCTTGAGTATTGTGTGCAGTTTTAGTCACCTTATCTGAGGAAGGATATTCTTGCCATGGAGGGAGTGCAGCGAAGATTCACCAGACTGATACCTGGGATGGCAGGAATGACGTATGAAGAGAGATTGGGACGATTGGGCTTGTATTCGCTAGAGTTTAGAAGAATGAGAGGGGATCTCATTGAAACTTATAAAATTCTAACAGGATTGGACAGACTAGATGCAGGAAGGATGTTCCCGATGGACGGGGGAATCCAGAACCAGGGGTCACAGTCTAAGGATAAGGGGTAAGCCATTTAGGACTGAGATGAGGAGGAATTTCTTCACCCAGAGAGTGGTGAACCTGTGGAATTCTCTACCACAGAAGGCAGTTGAGGCCAATTCATTAAATATATTCAAGAAGGAGTTAGATATATTTCTTAAGGCTAAAGGGATCAAGGGATATGGGGAGAAGGCAGGGACAGGGTACTGAATTTGGATGATCAGCCATGATCTCATTGAATGGTGGAACAGGCTCGAGAGGCCGAATGGCCTACTCCTGCTCCTATCATCTATGTTTCTATGTTTCTATGATTATGTTTTTCTTTGGGCTTTATGGTGTGTTACAAAGCTCCCGTCATTAACTGCAGAACGTGAGGTTCTTTGGGCATCCCGTTCGATTTCGCACACCAGCAGGTTTGATGACCAAAGCTGAACGTAGTATTCCAGGTCAGGTCTGACCAAGGCTCTGAGAAAGTGAAGCATCACTTCCTCGTCTTTGTATTCCAGCACCCCTGAGTTAAAGGCCAACATTTCATGAACGAAGGGTCATCGACCTGAAACATTAACTCTGTTTCTCTCTCTACATATGCTGCCTGACCTGCTGAGTATTTCCAGGATTTTCTTTTTATTTCATTAACACTTTTGATTATTTGTTGTAACTGTGCACTAGCTTTAGTGATGTGTCTACATGGGTACTTACATCACTCCACGGCTCATAATCTCTCGCCATGCAGAAAATATTCTTTTTTTTTCTCGGGTCACTTTCCCACATTGAAATCCGCCTGCCGTACTTTTGGCCACTCCCTTATTTTTTCTATGTCCTGTTGTAACTTCCTGCTCCGATCTACATAACCTACTGAGCCTGCTGACCTCGCGTATTATGCAAACTTGGATAAACAACTCTCTCTTCCTTCATCCAAGTAATTAATATATATGGTGAAAACTGCGGCCCCAGTACAGATCCCTGGGGAACATCACTTGTCAAATCCCGCCAAGCAGAGAAGGTTCTTTATACCCGTAATCTGTCCCCTACCTCCCAGCCAATCGCCAGCCGGTGTAACAAGGATTACCTCCAATTCTGTGCGCATTTAATTGTGCTGCTAATCTCTGGTGCGGTGCAGCATAACCCGTTCATCTATCCTCGAAGAAGAACGGGTATAGCCTGCGGCGCTGATCTGCTCTCCAGTCGTGGATGGTGTAGATTGGGACATTGCACCCACACACCAGGAGTGACAGGTACAATCTGCAGCATTGTGATAAAGTTTGCCTGTCACGCCAACGGATTGTGTTGATCCTTCTACCATTATCGTGGCCTTTCTGAGCTTTTCTGTTCAATGCGAATCCTGCTGACCGGTCACATCCTACTGAATTGCACTGAATTTTTTTCACGCGAGAACCTTCAAACCAAATAGACGCTTCACGACGAAGGGTTTCGACCTGAAACGTTAACTCTCTTTTTCTCTCCACGGATGTTGCCTGGCCTGCTGAGTTTTTCCAGCGTTTTCTGTTGTTATTTTAGACGCTTCACTATATTGAATTACTAAGGTTTGGATGGCTGAAGATTTTAATTCATTGGGAGTTATTTTACATTTGCCGACAGTATAACATTGGGAATATTGAATTGGCACCCAATATACACCAGGCCCGATTCCCCTTTCCGTTGACATCAGTGGGCAAGAAGATCGAGCGTAGTTTCAATGAGCCGCTAATTCGTTATCCTCAATTTACACTAAAGTTAAAATTAACCTCTGACTGCATTTAGTGTAAAGCTCTCTGTATTTAATATCATCATGCTGCCGCAGTGAAAACCATGGACTTCGAAATAATTAACAGAATAAACCACTGTTGAACTGAACTACCCTGTAAAAAGGAAGAGAGCAGCTAAAGTAAGCGTTGAACACTTAGAGGCGAAGGCAGGATAAATTGTATGGGGGAACAAGGAAATGGCAGAGACTTTAAACTAATATGTTGTATCTGTCTTCACAGAAGAAGACATGGAAAGTAAACCAAAATAGTGGCGAACCAAGGGGCTACTGAGAGCGAGAAACTTAAAGTAAATAATATCAGTAGAGAAAAAGTACTTGAGAACCTAATGGGGCTAAAAGCCCTTGGACCTGATGGCCTACATCCTAGGGTTCTAAAAGAGCTAGCTGAACAGATAGTGGATGCATTGGTTGTGATCTTCCAAAATTCGCTTGAATCAGGATCGGTCCCAGTAGATTGGAAGGTAGCAAATAAAACCATGCAATTCAAGAAAGGATGGAGAGAGAAAACAAGGAACAGGGAATAGCAGGCCAGCTAGCCTGATATCAGTCGTCGTGAAAATGCTGGAATCCATTATTAAAGAAGTGGTAGCAGGGTACTTAGAAAATCATAACATGATTAGGTAGAATCAACATGGTTTTATGAAAGGGAAATAGTGCTTAACACATTTATTAGAGTTTTTTGAGGATGTAACAAACAGGGGAGATAAAGGGGAATCAGTGGGTGTACTGTATTTGTATTTCCAAAAGGCATTCGATAAAGTGCCACATAAAAGATTTTTTTAGAAAGTTAAGGGGTTGGGGGTAATGTATTAGCATGGATAAAGGATTGGTTAATCGACAGAAAACAGAAAGTAGGGAAAAAACAGTCATTTTTCAGATTGGTAGGCTGTTTGTAGTGGGGTGCTGCAAGGATCAGTGCTTGGACCTCAGCTATTTACAATCTATATTAATGACTTAGATGAAGGGACCGAGTGCAATGTATACACGTTTGCTGACGATACAGAGCTACGTGAAAAAGTATAGACTTCTCATTTTTGTCCACCCCAGTCCAACGCCGGCATCTCCACATCATGAAAAAGTATAGTGTGAGGAGGAGGCAAAGAGCCTGCAAAGGGATATAGACAGGTTAAGTGAGTGGGCAATAAGGTGGCAGATGGAGAATAATGTGGCGAAATGTGAGGTTATTCACTTTCGTAGGAAGAATAGAAAAAGAGAGTAGTTTTAAATGGTGAGAAATTATTAAATATCGGTGTTCACAAATATTTAAGTGCCCAAGTACAAGAAACACGGAGAGTTAGCATGCAGGTACAGCAAGCAATTAGAAAGGCAAATGGTATGTTAGCCTTTATTGCTTGATGTTTTGAGTACAATAGTAAGGAGATATTTCTACAATTGTAGAAGGCTCTTGTGAGTCCACGCCTAGAGTACTGTGCACAAATTTGGTCTCCTTATTTAAAGAACGATATACTTGATCTAGAGCCGGTGCAACAAAGGTTCCCCAGATTGATTCCTGGGATTCGAGGGTTGTCCTCTGAAGAAAGATTGAGTAGATTGGGCCTATACTCTCTGGAGTTTAGAAGAATGAGAGGGGATTTAATTGAAACATATCGACCCGCGCATGCACGAAAACCAGGAACTTGCGATCTGCAAGAAACATCTAGACAGATCGTATGCATCCAGTGGATAGTGACATTCGCTGGCGCAGCTTTGGGCGACTTCCCAACTACTGCCCAGCAAATGCCCGTGAAATTCTTATGTCTGGTAAAAACAGGGGTAAGGTCGGTTTTTACCAGCATAAGGGTTTAAATAAATATTAAAATATTTTAAAAAATCATTTAAACTTAAAAAAACTTGTAAAATAAGTTTAGGTTATTTTTGGCACCTTGAAAAATGTTTAAATGTATTTAAAAAAATATATATGTTTTAAATATTTAATTCATTATATTTTAATTAATTTTAAACATGTAATTTTTTATTAATTTCAGTGTTTTAAAAATGTTTTTTTAATGGGACTCATGTTATGCCTATGAAGATTCCGTACGTAAATGGTATCGTCATAAGCATACTGGGAATACTCCTTTTTGACAAGTTGGGCCGGCCCAGCTGACCCCATTCTCTGCCCCAAAGTGCGGTGGCTGTTCAGTCGGTGAGTATATTTCAGGATAAGATAGATAGATTTTTTGGACTACATAGGAATCAAGGGATATGGGCATAGTGCAGGAAAGTGAAGTTGAGCTCGAAGATCAGCCATGATCTTATTGAATGGCGGAGCAGGCTCGAGGGGCCACATGGCCTACACCTGCTCATAATTCTTATATTCTTATGTTCCTAAGTACTGATCCACTCACACGTCCCGCCCTCACCCTGACCCACCCGCACGTCCCGCACTCACCCTGACCCACCTGTATGTCCCGCACTCACCCTGACCCACCTGTATGGCCCGCACTCACCCTGACCCACCCGCACATCCCGCACTAACCCTGACTCACTTGTACGTCCCGCAATTACCCTGACCCACCTGTGCGTCCCGCACTCACCCTGACTCACCTGTACATCCCGCCCTCACCCTGACCCACCCGCAAGTCCCGCACTCACCCTGACCCACCTGTACGTCCCGCACTCACCCTGACTCACCTGTACGTCCCGCCCTCACCCTGACTCACCTGTACGTCCCGCACTCACCCTGGCTCACCTGTACGTCCCGCACTCACCCTGACTCACCTGTACGTCCCGTACTCACCCTGACTCACCTGTACGTCCCGCACTCACCCTGACTCACCTGTATGTCCCGCCCTCACCCTGACTCACCTGTACATCCCGCACTCACCCTGAATCACCTGTACGTCCCGCACTCACCCTGACTCACCTGTACATCCCGCACTCACCCTGACTCACCTGTACGTCCCGCACTCACCCTGACCCACCCGCACATCCCGCACTCACCCTGACTCACCTGTACGTCCCGCACTCACCCTGATCCACCTGTACGACCCGCACATCCCGCACTCACCCTGACCCACGCGCACGTCCCGCACTCACCCTGACAGACCCACAGGTCCCGCACTCACCCTGACACAACCGCACATCCCGCACTGACTCTTACCCACCCGCACGTCCCGCACTCACCCCCTGACCATCCCGCACGTCCCGCACTCACCCCCTGACCCACCCGCACGTCCTGCACTTGCCCCCTGACCCACCCGCACGACCTGCACTCACCCTGACCCACCCACACGCCCCGCACTCACCCTGCTCCACCCGAACGTCCCTCACTCACCCTGACGCACCCTCACATCCCGCACTCACCCCCTGACGCATCCGCACGTCCCTCACTCACCCTGACACACCCACACGATCCAAACTCACCCCCTGACCCACCCGCACATCCCACACTCACTCCCTGACCCACCCGCACGTCCCTCACTCACCCTGACCCACCCACACGATCCGCACTCACCCCCTGACCCACCCACACATCCCGCACTCACCCCCTGACCCACCCGCTCATCCCACACTCAACCCCTGACCCTGCCGCACGTCCCGCACTCACCCCCTGACCCACTCGCACATCCCGCACTCACCCTGACCCACTCGCACTTCCCGCACTCACCCTGACCCACCGACACATCCCGCAATCAGCCCCTGACCCATCCGCACATCCCGCACTCACCCTGACCCACAAACACGTCCCGCACTCACCCTGACCCATCCATACATCCCGCACTCACCCCCTGACCCACCCGCAAATTGCACACTCACCCCCTGATGCACCCGCACATCGCGAACTCACCCCCAGATGCACCCGCACGTCCCTCACTCACCCACTGAACCACCCGCACGTCCTGCACTCACCCTGACCCACCCGCACATCCCGCACTCTCCCTGACCCACCCGCACGTGCCACACTCAGCCTGAACCTTCCTCACGTCCCGCACTCACCCCCTGACCCACCCGCACGTCCCGCACTCATCCTCTGAGCCACCCGCACATACCGCACTCACCCCCTGACCCATCCGCACGTCCCGCACTCAAACACTGACCCACCCGCACATCCCGTACTCAACCCCTGACCCACCCGCATGTCCCACACTCAACCCCTGACCCTCCCGCATGTTTCGCACTCGCTCTGACCCACCCGCACGTCCCGCACTCAAACTATGACCCTGCCGCACGTTCCACATTCACTCTGACCCAACCAAACATCCCGCACTCAGCCTGACCCACTCGCACGTCCCGCACTCACCCTGACCCACCCGCACTCACCCTGATCCACAGCACATCCCGCACTCACCCTGATCCACCCTCACGTCCATCACTCACCCTGAATCACCCGCAGGTCTCGCACTCACCCTGACCCACCCGCACGTCCCGCACTCACCCTGACTCACCCGCACGTCCTGCACTCACCCAGATCCACCCGCATGTCCCGCACTCACCCTGACACTCCCGCACTCACCCCCTGACCCACCCGCACGTCCCGCACTCCCCCTGACTCACCCGCACGTCCCGCACTCACCCTGATCCACCCGCACGTCTCGCACTCACCCTGACACTCCTGCAGTCACCCTGACCCACCCGCACGTCCCGCACTCACCCTGACACTACCGCACTCACCTTGAACCATCCACACGTCCCGCACTCTCCTTGACCCACCCGCATGACCCGCAATCAACCTCACCCACACGCACGTCCCTCACTCACCCTGATCCACCCGCACATCCCGCACACACCCTGACTCACCCACACTCACCCTGACTCACCCGCACGTCCCGCACTCACCCTGACTCACCCACACTCACCCTGACCCACCCGCACGTACCGCACTCACCCTGAAACACCCAAACTCACCCTGACTCACCAGCACGACCCGCTCTCACCCTGACACACCCACACTCACCCTGACTCACCCACACTCAGCCTGACCCACCCGCACGTCCCGCACTCACCCTGAAACACCCACACTCACCCTGACCCACCCACACTCAGCCTGACCCACCCGCACGTCCCGCACTCACCCTAACCCACCCACACATCCCGCACTCACCTTCTGACCCACCGGCACGTCCCTCACTCACCCTGACCCACCCGCACGTCCCTCACTCACCCCCTGACCCACCCGCACATCCTGCACTCAGCCTGACCCAACCGCACTCACCCTGAGTAACATATCAGCGCAACTGTATTTCCTGCTCTGTAATCTACAGATCTTAATGTTTCTAATATACACTGTTCTTACCTGGAATTACATTTTTTTCAGGTAACCACTCAACTGGGATGGGGCACTTATTATGTAAACAATGTCGATGTTCCAAAAAATCGAAGAAACGAAGTCGAGAGTCAGGGAGCTGGAAGAATCAGACCACAATAGGCAGCGTCAATGAAAGGAGGGCGACAGATACAAGTGTCCCGTTCCCAGAAAGCTCTGCCAGTGAAGGGACTCAGGCAGCAGAACCAGTCGACAGTTCACGCAGTCAGACTCCAGGAAGCTCTGCAAGTGAGCAGAGTCAGTCTGCTGCAATTGCTACATCCAGAAAGATTCTGACAACAGGAACAAGTGAACAGAGTCAGATTCAAGGCCCTGCTCCTGGGGAAGGTGATCAGGCCCCAGGATCCGGTACAAGTGAACAGAGTCAGATTCAAGACCCTGCTCCTGGGGAAGATGATCAGGCCGCAGGAACTGGTACAAGTGAAGCGACTCCTTCCCCCAGAGATTTATTAAACGTGAATATTCCAAGCTTTGATCAAAAAACAGGTTAGTAGAATTAAACTCACTACAAATGAAATATTTCTGAACATTTCAACCATTGTAGCAACACTCTGCCCATACACTTAGTCAGGAAGATATCCAGGCAAGCAGTGAGTGGGGAGAGGTCGCAGAAATATAACCCCATAACAGCTGCATTGTAGGAAGAAGTTCCACCACCTCACACGGAAACCCATGATAAGCCTACTAACTGATTTATGTCATTACTCTAACGTTAGACTTGTATTAACTGTTGCCCCGGCACTCTCAACCCTTCCCTCCCCAATTACCAGAACTCGCCTCGATTCACTGTAAATTCCTATCTGTGTATTCAGCAGCCCAGTAGCAGCAACATCTTCTGTATACGGGGAAAACAATTTAAAACAATTTATGCTAAACCAGAAAAATAGCATTATAACACAGCAGGTTGTATAGATACATATAATTCATAAGGTTTCCCGCTGCCATGTTTAATAACACTTTCTTTATTGATAACGCCTGTTTTAATTCCTTTTATAAAAGGGAATATTGTTCACTTGTCCAGCCCTCCCAGCACTGATGGCGCTGTAGTGAACATTCACACATGGCACCCTGCCATTCTCACCTGTTTCAATAAACGCAGTGAGAAAATTATCCAGTCCATCTGTCCAAGTATGAGCAAAGCAATGCAGATTCGCCAGGAACCGATGTAAACAAATGCACACTTTCTTCAAGCGTCACAATTACTGCTGCCCTGCTCCTTTGTCACAAACACTTTCTATTAAAAATCAAACTTCAAAAAGAGGACTTTCAATTTGGTGTTTAACCTCTCACACCTCATTACTGGGGTCTGGGTCAGTGGGGTGTGGGTGTGGGGCTGGGTCAGTGGGGTGTGGGGCTGGGTCCGCGGGGTGTGGGTGTTGGGCTGGGTCAGTGGGGTCTGTGGCTGGGTCAGTGGGGTGTGGGACTGGGTCAGTGGGGTGTGGGGCGGGGTCAGTGGGGTTTGGGGCTGGGTCAGTGGGGTGTGGGACTGGGTCAGTGGTGTGTGGGTCTGGGTCAGTGGGGTGTGGGGCAGGGTCAGTGGGGTGTTGGGCTGGATCAGTTGGGTGTGGGGCTTGTTCAGTGGGGTGTGGGGCTGGGTCAGTGGGGTGCGGGGCTGGGACAGTGTGGTGTGGGGCTGGGACAGTGGGGTGTGGGGCTGGGTCAGTGGGGTGTGGGGCTGGGTCAGTGGGTTCTGCGGTTGGGTCAGTGGTGAGTGGGGCTGGGTCAGTGGGGTGTGGGGCTGGGTCAATGGGGTGTGCGTTTGGGTCAGTGGGGTGTGCGTTTGGGTCAGTGGTGAGTGGGGCTGGGTCAGTGGGGTGTGGGGCTGGGTCAGTGTGGTGTGGGTGTGGGGCTGGGTCAGTGGGGTTTGGGGCTGGGTCAGTGGGGTGCATGGCTGGGTCAGTGTGGTGTGGGGCAGGGTCAGTGTGGTGTGGGGCTGGGTCAGTGGGGTTCGGGGCTGTGTTAGTGGGGTGTGGGCCTGGGCCAGTGGTGTGTGGGGCTTGGTCCGTGGGGTGTGGGGCTGGTTCAGTGGGGTTCGTGGCTGGGTCAGTGGGGTGTGGGCCTGGGTCAGTGGGGTGTGGTGCTGGGTCCGTGGGGTGTGGGTGTGGGGCTGTGTCAGTGGGGTGTGGGGCTGGATCATTGGGGTGTGCGGCTGTGTCAGTGTGGTGTGAGTCTGGGTCACTTGGGTGCGGGGCTGGGTCAGTGGGGTGTGATGCTTGGTCAGTGAGCTGCGGGGCTGGGTCACTGGGGAGTTGGTGTGGGGCTGGGACAGCGGGTGCGGGGCTTGGTCAGTGGAGTGTGGGGTTGGATCAGTGGGGTATGGGTTTGGGGCTGGGTCAGTGGGGTGTGGGGCTGGGACAGTGTGGTGCGGGGCTGGGTCAGTGGGGTATTGGGCTGGGTCAGTGGGGTGTGGGGCTGGGTCAGTGGGGTGTGGGGCTGGGTCAGTGGGGCGTGGGGCTGGGTCAGTGGGGTGTGGGGCTAGGCCAATGGGGTGTGGGGCTGGGTCAGTGGGGTGTGGGGCTGGTTCAGTGAGGTGTGGGGCAGGGTCAGTTGGGTGTGGAGCTGGGCTAATCGGGTGTGGGGCTGGGTCAGTGGAGTGTGGGGCTGGGACAGTTGTTTGTGGGGATGGGTTCAGTGGGTGTGGGGCTGGGTCAGTGGGTGTGGGTTGGGTCAGTGGTGTGTGGGGCGGGGTCAGTGGAGTGTGGGGCTGGTTCAGTGGGGTGTGGGGCTGGGTCAGTGGTATGTGGGGCTTGGTCAGTGGTGTGTGGGTGTGGGGCTGGGTCAGTGGGTTCTGCGGTTGGGTCAGTGGTGAGTGGGACTGGATCAGTGGGGGGTGGGGCTGGGTCAGTGTGGTATGGGTGCGGGGCTGAGTCAGTGGGGTGTGGGGCTTGGTCAGTGGGGTGCGTGGCTGGGTCAGTGGGGTGTGGAGCTGAGTCAGTGAGGTGTGGGGCTGGGTCAGTGGGGTGCACGGCTTTGTCAGTGGGGTGTGACTCTGGGTCACTGGGGTGTGCGGCTGGGTCACTGGGATGCGGATCTGGGTCAGTGGGGAGTTGGTGTGGGGCTGGGTCAGTGGGTGCGGGGTTGGATCAGTGAGCTGCGGGGCTGGGTCAGTGGGGAGTTGGCGTGGGGCTGGTTCAGTGGGGTGCGGGGCAGGGACAGTGGGGTGCGGGGCTGGTCAGTGGGGTGTTGGGCTTGGTCAGTGGGGCTGTGTCAGTGGGGTGTGGGGCTGGGTCAGTGGTGTGTGGGGCTGGGTCAGTGGGATGTGGGGCTGTGTCCGCGGGGTTTGGGTGTTGGGTTAGGTCAGTGGCGTGTGGGGCTGGGTCAGTGGCTAAGGGTAGGGTCAGTGGGTGTGGGGCTGGGTCAGTGGGGAGTCGGTGCGATGCTGGGACAGTGGGGTGTTGGTCTGGATCAGTGGGGTGTGGGGCTTGATCAGTGGTGTACGGGGCTGAGTCAATGTGGTGTGTGGCTGGGTCAGTGTGGTGTGGGGCTGGTTCACTGGGGTGCGCGGCTTGGTCAGTGGGGTGTGGGGCTGTGTTAGTGGGGAGTCTGAGCATGGCTGTGTCAGTGGGGTGTGGGGCTGGGTCATTGGGGTTTGGGGCTGGGTCAGTGGGTGAGGTGCTGGGTCAGTGGGGTGTGGGGCTGGGTCAGTGGGGTGTGGGGCTGAGTCAGTGGGGTGTGGGGCTGGGTCAGTGGGGTGTGGGGCTGGGACAGTGTGGTATGGGGCTGGGTCAGTGGGGTGTGGGGCTGGGTCAGTGGGGTGTGGGGCTGGGTCAGTGGGGTGTGGGGCTGGATCTGAGGGTTGTGGTGCTGGGTCTGTGGGGTGTGGGGCTGGGTCAGTGGGGTGTGGGGCTGGGTCAGTGGGGTGTGGGGCTGGATCTAATGCGTGTGGTGCTGGGTCTGTGGGGCGTGGGGCTGGGTCAGTGGATTGTGGGCTGGGTCAGTGGGAGTGCGGGGCTGAGTCAGTGCGGTGTGGGGCTGGGTCAGTGCGGTGTGTGACTGGGACAGTGGGGTGCGGTGCTGGGTCAGAGGGGTTTGGGACTGGGTCAGTGAGGTGCGGGGCTGTGTCAGTGGGGTGCGTGTCTGGGTCAGTGGGAGAGCGGGTCTGAGTCAGTGGGGTTTGGGGCTGTTTTAGTGTGGAATTTGAGTGGGGCAGAGCTGCTGGGACGTGGAGCTGGTCAGTGGAGTGTCGGTGCGTTGCTGATTCAGCTGGGTGTGGGATGGTTAAGTGGTGTTTGGGAAAGGATCAGTGAGATTTAGAGCTGGCTCAGTGGGGTGTGGGTTGTGTCAGTGGGGTTTGGGTTGTGTCAGTGGTGTTTGGGGCTTGGTCAGTAGGGTGTGGGTTGTGTCAGTGGTGTGCGGGGCTGGGTCAGTGGGGTGTGGGGCTGGGTCAGTGGTGAGTGCGGTTGGGTCAGTGATGAGTGGGGCTGGGTCAGTGGGGTGTGGGGCTGTGTCAGTGGGGTGTGGGGCTGGTTCAGTGGGGTGTGGGGCTGGGTCAGTGGTGTGTGGGGCTGGGTCAGTGGAGTGTGGGGCTGGGTCAGTGAGTTGCGCAGTTGGGTCCGTGGTGAGTGGGGCTTGGTCAGTGGGGTGTGGGGCTGGCTCAGTGGGGTGTGGAGCTGGGTCAGTGGGGTGTGGGGCTGGGTCAGTGGGGTGCGGGGCTGGGTCAGTGGTGTGTGGGGCTGGATCAGTGTGGTGTGGTGATGTTTCAGTGGGGTGTGGGGCTGGGTCAGTGGGGTGTGGGGCTGGGTCAGTGGAGTGTGAGGCTGGGTCAGTGGGTTGTGGGGCGGGGTCAGTCGGCTGTGAGACTGGGTCAGTTGGGTGCGGGGCTCAGTCTGTGGTTTTGAGGCCGATTCAGTGGGGTGCGGGCTTCAATCAGTGGGGTGTGCATCTGGGTCAGTAGGGTGTGTGGTAGATTCAGTGGTGTGTGGGTGCTGGGCTCAGTCAGTGGGCTGTGGGACTGGCTAACTGGGATGTGGGTGTGGTGTTGACTCAGTGGTGGGGCTGGGTCAGTATGGTGTTAGGGCTTTTTCAGTGGGTTGTGGGGGTAGTTCATTGGTGTTTGGGGCTGTGTGAGTAGGGTGTAATTCTGGGTGAGTGGGTTTGGAGATGGGTCAGTGTGGTGTCTGTGGCTGGGCCAGCGGGGCGTGGGGTTAGTGGTGAAAAATATCAATATTCTGCTCACCGATCATCCCCTGTCCTTGCGAACCTACATTGGCTCCTGGCTCCCCAGCACATACAAATTAAATCTCCCATCTTCTTTAATTCCCTTCATGGTCGTGTCCCTCCCTGTCTCTGTCACCTCCTCCAGCCCTACAATCCCCACCACCAAGATCTCTCTCTTCCTCCGACTCTGGCCTCTTGTGGCATTTCACCCTCTCCTCCCCCCATCTATGGCGGCTGTGCCTTCGGCTGTCCCGGCTCAATGCTCATCAATTCCCCACCTAAACCTCTCCAGCTCCCTCCTCCTTTAGAACCCTCCGAAACTCACTGCTGTGACCAACATTCTGACCACGCCTCCTTCTACCCCCTTTAGTCTGAGCCCATCTTTTGTCGTACTTGGATTTCTGTGAAGTTCCTTACGTTGTGTTTCGATGGAAATTACTTGTTGTTGCTGTGTGTTTATTGTACCAGTGTCAGTGTGAGTGACACTGCAGATAACTGAATTTGATCAGGTCACAAACTTGGTTATAATTCAATTCCGTAGAATAACTTCAACGAATGTTTTGAGGAATTACTGATCCGAGACTGAATCACTTTTACATTTCCCCAGTGGGGAAAGGAAAGGACGCTGACTGAGAGTTTGATTGGACGCACACACAGCGAGACACGCGCACAAGTGGAGAATATTTACTGTAAAACAGCAGGCAAATCGACCACTTTTATATTTATGGCCATTTCTGAGATTGAAAAGACCTGTGAAAATATTCCACTAATCAGTACTGTGCCTCGACTCGCTGTTTAAAGTGACATGACTCACAGCATTATACAATAGTGTAGATATTCGTGAAACAGTGGTAATTGTCCTCACCCCTACAGTGCTCATTAGTCAGGTGCTGACACCATGAGTGATATGGTCAGTATATTCAAATAGAAACACCAACCAGGACACATCTCCATGAATACACGGACAATTTCACTGCCCATTGAGTCCAGAGGGATCACACCCAGCTATATATTGTGTATGTGGTTAGATCTCATATTCATAAACAAGCAGAATTTGAAAGCAAAACTCAACAAATCAAAAATATTCAACACAAATCTGTGAATAAAAATAATCCAATCACGCCAAACTGTGTAAAACCGCGTGTTGGATCATTGAATTAATCAATGATCACTCGCTCCATATATTCCTGCAGAATATTCTGTACCTCTGGAATAAGGCTGGTTTTGGCCTGCACTTTGTGAGTAAGTCTCACCAATGGGCGAGTCTCGGCCGACTTGAGCCCGTGAAGATCAGCGGGACTCACTGGATTTCACTGGGCAGCTGTCTATGTCACACCTGATGTGCAGAGTTGATAGTAACACTTGGGAAATGCTCGATCCCAGAGCTAACAGCTGTTGTACTGAGGGACTTGACATCATGTTGCCCTTCGCATTTTAATATTTCCATCTAACCCTCCAATTAATATATTTATTACAGAGCATCAGAATCTGGGAACGGCTGTCTCCACCATGGTTGAAGGTCAAGACAAGGGAGAAGATCCAACATCTTCAACAAGACTGAGAATGGACACAGGTAAGTACACAAAACATTATTTACAGTATAATTTCTGTCCTGACAAAGGGTCCAGATCTCATCGAAAAGCTTCCAGCTCACACAGGAAGAGGGAACAGGACAGGGCAGGGGCTGAGTAGATAGAGGGAAGTGAGTGACCATCTTGAGAGGCATCACAGTCTGAGGTGGAGGCTGTCACTGAGTACTGGAACTGTCCTGGTATTGGGGACTGTAAGCTGAATAGAGACAGTGACTCAGAGGAGGGTCTTCCTGAGCAGAAGTGTGACTCCAGGAGCAGGAGGCCATCCCGAGTGGGGCGTGGGTGAGAGGATAACGATAAAAATATCTTCTTCCAGAGGGAAGAACATTTTTGAGCGACTGGGACCTTTATCTGTGAAGGTAAGAAGAGCAGAAAATTGTCCCGGTCAAAACCAAAAGCACAACTAGAAATACATTTTTTGGAAATCATTTTCCGGACTTGAGTGTCGCTGGCAAGGCCAGTATTTATTGCCCACACCAAGTTGCCAAAGATTAGCTGATGATGGGCCACATTCTTGACTCGCTGCAATCCATGTGGAGAAGGTGTTCCCACAGTGCTGTTAGGTAGGGAGTTCCAAGGTTTTGATCCAGCGACAATAAAGGAGCGGCAATTTATGTCCAAGTTATGGTTGTATGTGACTTTAAGGAGATACTGGAGGCGAAGGTGTTCCCACGCACCTGGTGCCCTTGTCCTTCTAGGTGGTGGATGTCGTGGGTATGGGAGGTGCTGACAAACATGCATTGCCGACTTACTGGAGGGCATCCTGTAGACAGTAATCTGCAAACATGGTAAGCCAATGGTGAAGGGAGTGAATGTTTAACCCAATGGATGGGGTGCTGATCAAGCATAATGCTTAGTCCTGGAAGGTGTTGAGCATGGGGGAGAATTTGGGGAGTCAAGAGGTGAGCCACTCACCGCAGAATACCCAGCCTCTGACCTGCTCCCGTAGACACGGGGGATTTATCTGGCTGGTCCAGTTATATTTTGGTTGATGTGAGGGACTTGATGATGGAAATGTCATTGACTGTCATGGCATATGGTTATGCTCTCTCTTGTTGAAGATGGTCATTGCCTGACACTTGTGTGGTGCGAATATTTTTTGCCACATATCAGGCCAAAACTGGATGTTATCCACGTTATTGCTGCATGCGGGCATGGACTGCTATATTATTGGAGGAATTGCGAATGGAGCCGAACACACTGCAACCATCAGCAAGCAGCCCGACTTCTAACCTTATGATGGAGCGAAGGTCACTGATGAAGCAGCTGGAAGTAGTTGAGTCCAGGACGCTGGCCTGGTTTGAGGCCTATATTGAGGGAATTTAAAGTCAGGCAATGGAATGTAAAACAAAGCATTAAGGTGGGGATCTCTGGCTGTAGGGTGGGGGCGGGGTGGTTAAAAGGGAATTGGGTTCAAGGCCAGTGGATAATATAAAAAGTCAGGGTTTATGAAAAGTAAAGCAATAATTCAAGGTTCTATCACTGGGGATGAAGGGGGAATCTAGTTGTGGAGGATGACGTTTTGAGGAGGTATCAAACATTTCTAAAAATGATGGTGGTAGTGCGAGAAGGTGGACTAGAGGAGGATGTGGTATCATAGTTGGAGTTAAATGTAGGGAAGGATTTGGAGCTGAAAAAATAGTCAGGATGGGTAAGTGACTGGGCCCAGAGATAACACACTCCAGGCTGTTAGATCAAATCACAGAGGAGGGAGGACAGACTCTCCACAATTGTTCAATCTGTTTTAGATTTAAACAATAGACTGGAGCACTGAAGGAGCCCAAGTAACGTCTCTGTTCAACAATGGAGGAGAGAGGATAAACCGGGTAACTAGAACAGTCTACGGCAGTTATGGTCAGAATGCTCGAGTCCGGAATTTAAGGTTGAATTCGTCAATGTTGAGATACAGGGGATGATCAGGGAAGGCTGGAACGGACTAGCTGTAGGCAAGATGTGTCTGACAAATTTTCAAGCTTTTATAAAGAATGGACTATATAGATCGATGGGATTCAGCATCTGCGGTGTATATGGGTTTTGAGAAGGTGTTTGATAATACGGTTCACATGAGGTTTCAGCCGTTTGGTATAAGAGGAGTTGTCTCCATTTGTGTTCACAGATCCGAACTCTACAATCACTGAGTTCATGACAAATTGCAACGATTACCAGCTGTTCCAGTTGACGAAATTCTACCGGGACAGGCTGGAACAGGCGATTGAAGGAGGGGTGGACGGAGTCAGCTCATTGTTAACATACGAGTGGCATTTCAGTGGACAAGAACATAGGGTAAATGGGAGCGACACAGAATGAGTTTGGATTATTTGAACATGACAGAACTGACAGGATATCAGATCTTAGAATCACAGAATGTTACAGGAGAGAAACAGGCCAAATAAGAAAGAAGGGGTTAAAACTGTTAATGGTGTAATTCTGAAGCAACAACACAAATGTGAAAATACCCAGCAGATCCGTCAGTATCTGTACAAAGAAAGGACCGGGTACCTGGTCCGATATAACCCTTCCCCAATGTGAAAATACCCAGCAGATCCGTCAGTTTCTGTACAAAGAAAGGACCGGGTACCGGGTCCGATATAACCCTTCCTGGGCTGAAGTCAAAGGGAACCAATAATTTTAGTAGCACTGGGAAACAGAGGCGGGAAACAACTGACGGGATTTGGAAAGAAGTTCATGAGTTGACTGACCTACAAACTACGTAAAGTAAATCGAGGAACAGTGAGATGATAAAAAATCATCTGCGTGGTAAAGGAAAGATATTTGTTTTAGAAAATGCTAAAACAGTGAACAAGTATTGGACCCAAACAGCGCAAACAACCCAACAAAAATACCTGTGGGGAGTGTTGGATCAACCGAATAGAATGATCCAATTTATATTGATTCAGATACCAGAGCTAAATAAACTTGTTGGTTCTATGAAGATCCTCAGGATATTCAAGCAAATTATACAGCTATAATTATTAGAATCACAGAAACTTACAGCACAGAAGGAGGACATTCGTTGTGTTGTGTATCTGCAGACTCTTTGAAAGGACAGTCCTGCTTAGTCCCGAATTCCAACTTTTTGTCCAATGCCCTGTAAGTTCCTCATCCTCAAGTACTTGTCCAACTCCCTTTAAAATTATTTATGGAATCAGCTTTCACCATCTTTTCAGGTAGAGCTTTCCTAATCCTGACATCTCTAATTGAAAACAGTTCTCCTCATCCTCCCTTCAGATCTTTTTCAGTGATTTTAAGTCTATGATCTCTGGGAATAGTTTTTCACTATTTACTCTATCAAAACCTCTCATCTTCTTTGTTCCAAGGGGAACGTTCCTAATTTTTCCAACCTAGAAGTAGGATACCTTGGAGTCTGAATACTAACCAATCCAGACAAGTTCTCAGCACGGGATACCAAAGAATTACTGAAAGTGCCCCAATTTATAGAACCTAGATCAGGGGTGTCAAACAGACAGTTCCAACCCGTCCATGTAACTGAAGTCCCTCATCCCTGGTGCTACCTGTAATTTATTAACATATGTCTTTCAATGTGACAATATTGTTCTTTGTGTTTATCTAACAGTTGCCCAACCACCGACATTAGGCCGACTGGCCTGTAGTGCTGGGTTTATACCTCTCCTCTTTTTTTAAAAGGGGTGTGACATTGTCCACTCTCCAGTCGTCTGTCACCACTCATATGTCCAAGGAGGATTGGAAGATTGTAACTAGAACAACGAAAATTTCCACCCTTGCTTCCCTCAGCAACTGAAGATGCATTTCATCCTTAAACATGCTCCACTGTCCCACTTTACTGCACATAACTAGATCTAGCACTGCTTCCTTCCTTGTTGGGCTGGAAATGTATTAATCAAGAATGTTCTCGTCTAAACATTTCAGGAATTCCATCCCTCCTTGGAATTAACTCTGGGTTTTCCCCAGTCTACTGTCACCCTCCCCCACCCCACTATTTTTCTTCCTCATGCCCCCTGAACTCATTGTATTCAGGAATGTTATGTTCTGATTCCTCCCCTTGTTTAAGCCAGGTCTCCATCTTGCTATTATATCATATCCCATATGCCTGCAGCTTACCGACATTATTGGTCACGCCCCGTGCATTGATGCACATGCACTCTAGACACGCCTTAGTTTGATTTGCATTTCTCCCCTGTCTGATTCCTCCTCTTTCTGGAATGTTCCATGTTCTAGAGCTATTTTTTCTCTTGCAATGCTCGACACACTTTGTTTCTCCTCTCTAATTCTTCATCCTGGTTCCCGTCCCTCTACCAAATGAGGTTAAACACTCCCATTCATGGCCAATAGTTGCACAGAACATTGCTGAGGCCATTGCTGACCAGGATTGAGCCCCCTAACATCAGAATGAACGAATAATGCGGAGTGGGGCCAGAGCAGGGCAGAACGGTTCATACTAGGCCCGAG
The DNA here is from genome assembly GCA_030390025.1 of Squalus acanthias. Taxonomy (NCBI): domain Eukaryota; kingdom Metazoa; phylum Chordata; class Chondrichthyes; order Squaliformes; family Squalidae; genus Squalus; species Squalus acanthias. Next base: position 77,033 of record JASTWF010001257.1, on the reverse strand, counting down.
GACCTTCCATTAAAAAACACAGTCACAGAGATTAATTTATCACCTTACAGGAAAAAAAGAGGTGAGCGGAACATGATCCGGGTCTTATGAATGCTTAAAACGGTAAAACTATCGAACTGTAGTTAATACTGTAGACCTTGGACCGTAAGCACTAAACCAGAGACATGATACAAGCCTCAGACGAGACCAATGGTCACCCGCAATTCACATTGAATTGAATGTGTAGCAGCCCGTCCATTATCAAAAGCATTAATGTGTTCAAAAAATCTCTCAAAAAATTGGTGTCAATTGAATAAAACTGTGGATCATCGAAATAAGTAGAGAGTGAAAAAATACTGGAGGGAACACAATGTTGCTACAGCAGAAGCAATAAGTAGAAATAATCCAACCACCGATAATTAGTGGAGATGTCAACGAGCAGATATTTAGGATTCCCCTTGACAGCATTTGATGGAGTCAGACAGCTGTGTTCAGATTAATGTGGGGAGATTGAGGAGTGGAAATTAAATACGTGATGTACAGTCTCTGGAGGGGTGGGGTCTACATGATATTTGCAGGAGCAGGCCTTCCGGTTAAAATGGCCTGAAACATTATCATGGAAAAGCAATTTATCCACCGCTTCAGCAAATCCCTGCTTGAATCATTGACATTTCCTGGACCTCAGAGTATCTGCACTTCCTGAGAAAGAGTAAAATTCTTGCATGTGAATATTCAGAACCTGCTGCGCAATATTCTGCTGAATAGCGTCATTCATCCATGTCAAACAAATTGGCGAAGTTAGTATCAACAGATTATACAATCAGTAACTAATATTCACTTCAATGAAATTAATTGCCGTGGTCCTGTTGTTGAACGGAATCAAAAGTATCGAATTCAAGAAACAGGGTGAGTATGGGGTGAAATTGATCTTTCGCTCCACTCATCAATATATTCATTATTGTTCTTTACAGAAAGTCACTGAGCTCACGGAGCAGAGAAACCGGGCGGACAGTTCCAAACTTCTCCTAAATCTGGTGATGGAGAAAGGTTCTCGGGCCCGAAGGACAACGTGGGAATCCTTTGTGAATATGCGCCATGGGGTATCAAAGTTGGACAAAATACTGAAAGAAATACAGGAACTTGGTACGGTAAAATCACACACTGAATTCAGTTTCACATCTAAAATTACATATTTTACCAAAGTAGTGCACAGATTTGCTTTCATGAAAGCTAATTTATTTAAACAGGTTTCTTTCGATTTAATGACATGAAAGCCACATAATGTTTATCCGACGTTCCCAGTCAGCTGAAAGGTAGGTGATGGGCTGAAGATTTCAAACAGATTATTTCGGTTCTGATTATCAGAGGCTTTAACTTTGAACATTGGTTCAGAGATTTCTAGAATCTGGGGGTGCAAAGTTCAAGAGCTGGGCAAACAGAATTCAACTTCATTTTCACTGTTCACTGATTCTGAAATGTATCATTGAAATTTGTGGGATGAAGTTACAATTCACACCAGGTTTGGGATTATCTGTAAACTTGCAGGTGTTGCCATTACTACAGTAGTTTATCCAGCTGTTCATGTGAATGGCCTTTGCTGCCAGTGCACGTCACTGACCGGGATAAAACATCAAACTCCCAGTGGTCAGTCGGTCTAATACAACGATTAACCAGCAGAGAAAATGACGATATTGGGGGTTCTCTGGATGACTCATTGGATGATGTACCAGTGAGTGTAGCGCTTAGTCATTGGCTTAGATATTCGGTCGCGCACTGTCTCTTTTTCAGCTGCTTATCGGCCTCCTGCGGCCGACATGCTGGACAGGAAGTGGACGCACATTTCCGCCTGAAGTGCGGATTGGGCTTCGCTGTGATGTCGGGAGTGCACGTCAGGATAATTTCAGAGTGGATATGTTATTTAATTAAGGGTCCTGCGCTTCCTGTGGATCTTTTCCCGCTTTTGTTATGCCGCACCATCTCACACCACGTGCTGAATCCGCCCAGCAACACCTGGCACAAACCGGCAGGAAGGAGCCCTCACCAGCGCGATTGAAAGGAATCATGGGGAACACGCAGTTTAATAACTGACTTGTCGTTTCAGGCAGCTGCTTAACTTCTGGGCGTTTCTTGCTGTATTTTATCACACTGGATAGTTTGCTTTGTTTAAAGAGGGCATGATGCTCCTAATCTTGCACTGTTTTTGGCTGCATCGTAGATAGTTTGGCTGTAATCATGAGGGCTGTCACAGGACTGCCTTTGGAACTGGAGGAGGAGAGGCAGCAGGGAGGAATACAGCAGGAACAGCGAGGAAAACAGCAGGAGCAGTGAGGAATACAGCAGGAGCAGTGAGGAATACACCAGGAATGTGAGGAATACAGCAGGAGTAGTGAGGAATACAGCATGAACAGTGAGGAATACAGCAGGAGCAGTGAGGAATACAACAGCAGAAGCGAGGAAAAGAGCAGGAGCAGTGACGAATACAGAAGGAGCAGTGAGGAATACAAAAGGAGCAGTGAGGAATACAGCAGGAGCAGTGAGGAATACAGCAGGAGCAGTGAGGAATACAGAAGGAGCAGTGAGGAATACAGCAGGAGCAGTGAGGAAAACAGCAGGAGCAGTGAGGAATACAGCAGGAGCAGGGAGAATAGAGCAGGAGCAGTGAGGAATACAGCAGGAGCAGTGAGGAATACAGCAGGAGCAGTGAGGACTACAGCAGGAGCAGTGAGGAATAGAGCAGGAGCTGTGAGGAATACAGCAGGAGCAGTGAGGAATACAGCAGGAGCAGTGAGGAATACAGCAGGAGCAGTGAGGAATACAGCAGGAGCAGTGAGGAATAGAGCAGGAGCAGTGAGGAATACAGCAGTAGCAGTGAGGAATACGGCAGGAGCAGTGAAGAATACAGCAGGAGCAGTGAGGAATAGAGCAGGAGCAGTGAGGAATACAGCAGGAGCAGTGAGGAATACAGCAGGAGCAGCGAGGAATGCAGCTGGAGCAGTGAGGAATAGAGCAGGAGCAGTGAGGAATACAGCAGGAGCAGTGAGGAATACAGCAGGAGCAGTGAGGAATACAGCAGGAGCAGTGAGGAATAGAGCAGGAGCAGTGACGAACACAGCAGGAGTAGTGAGGAATACAGCAGGAGCAGTGAGGAATACAGCTGGAGCAGTGAGGAATACAGCAGGATCAGTGAAGAATACAGCAGGAGCAGTGAGGAATACGGCAGGAGCAGTGAAGAATACAGCAGGAGCAGTGAGGAATAGAGCAGGAGCAGTGAGGAATACAGCAGGAGCAGTGAGGAATACAGCTGGAGCAGTGAGGAATACAGCAGGAGCAGTGAGGAATAGAGCAGGAGAGGTGAGGAATACAGCAGGAGCAGTGAGGAATACAGGCGGAGCAGCGAGGAATACAGCAGTAGCAGTGAGGAATATAGCAGGAGAAGTGAGGAATACAGCATGAGCAGTGCGGAATAGAATAGGAGCAGTGAGGAATAGAGCAGAAGCTGTGCGGAGTAGAACAGGAGCAGTGAGGAATACAGCAGGAGCAGCGAGGATTACAGCAGGAACAGTCAGGAATACGGCAGGAGCAGTGCGGAATACAGCAGGAGCAGTGACGAATAGAGCAGGACCAGAGAAGCATAAAGCAGGAGCAGTGAGGAATACAGCAGGAGCAGTGAGGAATAGAGCAGGAGCAGTGAGGATGACAGCAGGAGCAGTGAGGAATACAGCAGGAGCAGTGAGGAATAGAGCAGTAGCAGTGAGGAATACAGCAGGAGCAGTGAGGAATACAGCAGGAGCAGTGAAGAATACAGCAGGAACAGTGAGGAATACAGCAGGAGCAGTGAGGAATACAGCAGTAGCAGTGAGGAATACATCAGGAGCAGTGAGGAATAGAGCAGGAGTAATGAGGAATACAGCAGGAGCAGTGAGGAATACAGCAGGAGCAGCGAGGAATACAGCAGGAGCAGTCAGGAATACAGCAGGAGCAGTCAAGAATACAGCAGGAGCAGTGAAGAATACAGCAGCAGCAATGAGGAATACAGCAGGAACAGTGAGGAATACAGCAGGAGCAGTGAGGAATACAGCAGGAACAGTGAGTAATGGAGCAGGAGCAGTGAGGAATACAGCAGGAGCAGTGAGGAATACAGCAGGAGCAGTGAGGAATACAGCAGGAGCAATGAGGAACACAGCAGGAGCAGTAAGGAATAGAGCATGAGCGGTGAGGAATACAGCAGGAGCAGTGAGGAATACAGAAGGAACAGTGAGTAATACAGCAGGAGCAGTGAGGAATACAGCAGGAGTAGTGAGGAATACAGCAGGAGCAGTGAGGAATACAGCAGGAGTAGTGAGGATTACAGCAGGAGCAGCGAGGAATACAGCAGGAGCAGTGAGGAATACAGCAGGAGCAGTGAGGAATACAGCAGGAGCAGTAAGGAATAGAGCATGAGCAGTGAGGAATACAGCAGGAGCAGTGAGGAATACAGCAGGAACAGTGAGGAATACAGCAGGAGCAGTGAGGAATACAGCAGGAGTAGTGAGGAATACAGCAGGAACAGTGAGGAATACAGCAGGAGCAGTGAGGAATACAGCAGGAGTAGTGAGGATTAGAGCAGGAGCAACGAATAATATAGCAGAGGCAGTGAGGAATACTGCAGGAGCAGTGAGGAATACAGCAGGAGCAGTCAGGAATACGGCAGGAGCAGTAAGGAATACAGCAGGAGCTGTTAGGAATAGGGCAGGAGCAGTGAGGAATACAGCAGGAGCAATTAGGAATAGAGCAGGAGCAGTCAGGAATACGGCAGGAGCAGTCAGGAATACGGCAGGAGCAGTGAGGAATACAGCAGGAGCAGTTAGGAATAGAGCAGGAGCAGTGAGGAATACAGCAGGAGCAGTGAGGAATACAGCAGGAGCACTGAGGAATAGAGCAGGAGCTGTGAGGAATACAGCAGGAGCAGTGAGGAATACAGCAGGAGCAGTGAGGAATACAGCAGGAGCAGCGAGGAATACAGCAGGAGCAGTTAGGAATACAGCAGGAGCAGTGAGGAATACAGCAGGAGCACTGAGGAATACAGCAGGAGCAGTGAGGAATACAGCAGGAGCAGCCAGGAATACAGCAGGAGCAGTGGGGAACACAGCAGGAGCAGTGAGGAATACAGCAGCAGCAGTGAGGAATAGAGCAGGAGCATTGAGGAATACAGCAGGAGCAGTGAGGAATACCGCAGGAGCAGTGAGGAATACAGCAGGAACAGTGAGGAATAGAGCAGGAGCAGTGAGGAATACAGCAGGAGCAGTGACGAATACAGGAGGAGCAGTGAGGAATACAGCATGAGCAGTGACGAATACAGCAGGAGCAGTGAGGAATACAACAGGAGCAGTGAGGAATACAGCAGGAGCAGCGTGGAATACAGCAGGAGCAGGGAGGAATAGAGCAGGAACAGCGAGGCATACAGCAGGAGCAGTGAGGAATACAGCAGGAGCAGCGAGGAATACAGCAGGAGCAGTGAGGAATAGAGCAGGAGCAGTGAGGAATACAGCAGGAGCAGTGAGGAATACAGCAGGAGCAGCGAGGATTACTGCAGGAGCAGTGAGGAATACAGCCGGAGCAGTGAGGAATACAGCAGGAGCAGTGAGGAATAGAGCAGGCGCAGTGAGGAATAAAGCAGGAGCAGTGAGGATTACAGCAGGAGCAGCGAGGAATACAGCAGGAGCAGTGAGGAATGCAGCCGGAGCAGTGAGGAATACAGCAGGAGCAGTGAGGAATACAGCAGGAGCAGTGATGAATAGAGCAGGAGCAGCCAGGAATACAGCAGGAGCAGTGGGGAACACAGCAGGAGCAGTGAGGAATACAGCAGGAGCAGTGAGGAATACAGCAGCAGCAGTGAGGAATACAGCAGGAGCAGAGAGGAATACAGCAGGAGCAGTGAGGAATACCGCAGGAGCAGTGTGGAATACAGCAGGAACAGTGAGGAATGGAGCAGGAGCAGTGAGGAATACAGCAGGAGCAGTGAGGAATACAGCAGGAACAGTGAGGAATACAGCAGGAGCAGTGAGGAATACAGCAGGAACAGTGAGGAATACAGCAGGAGCAGCGAGGAATACAGCAGGAGCAGCGAGAATACAACAGGAGCAGTGAGGAATACAGCAGGAGCAGTGAGGAATACAGCAGGAGCAGTGAGGAATACAGCAGGAGCAGTGAGGAATACAGCAGGAGCAGTGAGGAATACAGCAGGAGCAGTGAGGAATACAGCAGGAGCAGTGAGGAATACCGCAGGAGCAGTGAGGAATACCGCAGGAGCAGTGAGGAATACAGCTGGAGCAGTGAGGGATACAACAGGAGCAGTGAGGAATAGAGCAGGAGCAGTGAGGAATACAGCAGGAGCAGTGAGGAATATCAGCAGGATCAGCCAGGAATACAGCAGGAGCAATGTGGAATACAGCAGGAGCAGTGAGGAATACAGCAGGAGCAGTGAGGAATACAGCAGGAGCAGTGAGGAATACAGCAGGAGCAGTGAGGAATACAGCAGGAGCAGTGAGGAATAGAGCAGGAGCAGTGAGGAATACAGCAGGAGCAGTGAGGAATACAGAAGGAGCAGTGACGAATACAGCAGGAGCAGTGAGGAATACCGCAGGAGCAGTGAGGAATACAGCAGGAGCAGTGAGGAATAGAGCAGGAGCAGCGAGGCATACAGCAGGAGCAGTGAGGAATAGAGCAGGATCAGTGAGGAATACAGCAGGAGCTGTGAGGATTACAGACGGAGCAGTGAGGAATACAGCAGGAGCAGCGAGGAATACTGCAGGAGCAGTGAGGAATGCAGCCGGAGCAGTGAGGAATACAGCAGGAGCAGTGAGGAATACAGCAAGAGCACTGAGGAATACAGCAGGAGCAGTGATGAATACAGCAGGAGCAGCCAGGAATACAGCAGGAGCAGTGGGGAACACAGCAGGAGCAGTGAGGAATACAGCAGCAGCAGTGACGAATACCGCAGGAGCAGTGAGGAATGCAGCAGGAACAGTGAGGAATAGAGCAGGAGCAGTGAGGAATACAGCAGGAGCAGTGTGGAATACAGCAGGAGCAGTGAGGAATACAGCAGGAGCAGTGAGGAATACAGCAGGAGCAGTGAGGAATACAGCAGGAGCAGCGAGGAATACAGCAGGAGCAGTGAGGAATACAGCAGGAGCAGTGAGGAATACAGCAGGAGCAGTGAGAATACAGGCAGGAGCAGTGAGGAATACAGAAGGAGCCAGTGGAGGAGTACAGCAGGAGCAGTGAGGAATACAGCAGGAGCAGTGAGGAATACAGCAGGAGCAGTGAGGAATACAGCAGGAGCAGTGAGGAATACAGCAGGAGCAGTGAGGAATACAGCAGGAGCAGTGAGGAATACAGCAGGAGCAGTGAGGAATACAGCAGGAGCAGTGAGGAATACAGCAGGAGCAGTGAGGAATACAGCAGGAGCAGTGAGGAATACAGCAGGAGCAGTGAGGAATACAGCAGGAGCAGTGAGGAATACAGCAGGAGCAGTGAGGAATACAGCAGGAGCAGTGAGGAATACAGCAGGAGCAGTGAGGAATACAGCAGGAGCAGTGAGGAATACAGCAGGAGCAGTGAGGAATACAGCAGGAGCAGTGAGGAATACAGCAGGAGCAGTGAGGAATACAGCAGGAGCAGTGAGGAATACAGCAGGAGCAGTGAGGAATACAGCAGGAGCAGTGAGGAATACAGCAGGAGCAGTGAGGAATACAGCAGGAGCAGTGAGGAATACAGCAGGAGCAGTGAGGAATACAGCAGGAGCAGTGAGGAATACAGCAGGAGCAGTGAGGAATACAGCAGGAGCAGTGAGGAATACAGCAGGAGCAGTGAGGAATACAGCAGGAGCAGTGAGGAATACAGCAGGAGCAGTGAGGAATACAGCAGGAGCAGTGAGGAATACAGCAGGAGCAGTGAGGAATACAGCAGGAGCAGTGAGGAATACAGCAGGAGCAGTGAGGAATACAGCAGGAGCAGTGAGGAATACAGCAGGAGCAGTGAGGAATACAGCAGGAGCAGTGAGGAATACAGCAGGAGCAGTGAGGAATACAGCAGGAGCAGTGAGGAATACAGCAGGAGCAGTGAGGAATACAGCAGGAGCAGTGAGGAATACAGCAGGAGCAGTGAGGAATACAGCAGGAGCAGTGAGGAATACAGCAGGAGCAGTGAGGAATACAGCAGGAGCAGTGAGGAATACAGCAGGAGCAGTGAGGAATACAGCAGGAGCAGTGAGGAATACAGCAGGAGCAGTGAGGAATACAGCAGGAGCAGTGAGGAATACAGCAGGAGCAGTGAGGAATACAGCAGGAGCAGTGAGGAATACAGCAGGAGCAGTGAGGAATACAGCAGGAGCAGTGAGGAATACAGCAGGAGCAGTGAGGAATACAGCAGGAGCAGTGAGGAATACAGCAGGAGCAGTGAGGAATACAGCAGGAGCAGTGAGGAATACAGCAGGAGCAGTGAGGAATACAGCAGGAGCAGTGAGGAATACAGCAGGAGCAGTGAGGAATACAGCAGGAGCAGTGAGGAATACAGCAGGAGCAGTGAGGAATACAGCAGGAGCAGTGAGGAATACAGCAGGAGCAGTGAGGAATACAGCAGGAGCAGTGAGGAATACAGCAGGAGCAGTGAGGAATACAGCAGGAGCAGTGAGGAATACAGCAGGAGCAGTGAGGAATACAGCAGGAGCAGTGAGGAATACAGCAGGAGCAGTGAGGAATACAGCAGGAGCAGTGAGGAATACAGCAGGAGCAGTGAGGAATACAGCAGGAGCAGTGAGGAATACAGCAGGAGCAGTGAGGAATACAGCAGGAGCAGTGAGGAATACAGCAGGAGCAGTGAGGAATACAGCAGGAGCAGTGAGGAATACAGCAGGAGCAGTGAGGAATACAGCAGGAGCAGTGAGGAATACAGCAGGAGCAGTGAGGAATACAGCAGGAGCAGTGAGGAATACAGCAGGAGCAGTGAGGAATACAGCAGGAGCAGTGAGGAATACAGCAGGAGCAGTGAGGAATACAGCAGGAGCAGTGAGGAATACAGCAGGAGCAGTGAGGAATACAGCAGGAGCAGTGAGGAATACAGCAGGAGCAGTGAGGAATACAGCAGGAGCAGTGAGGAATACAGCAGGAGCAGTGAGGAATACAGCAGGAGCAGTGAGGAATACAGCAGGAGCAGTGAGGAATACAGCAGGAGCAGTGAGGAATACAGCAGGAGCAGTGAGGAATACAGCAGGAGCAGTGAGGAATACAGCAGGAGCAGTGAGGAATACAGCAGGAGCAGTGAGGAATACAGCAGGAGCAGTGAGGAATACAGCAGGAGCAGTGAGGAATACAGCAGGAGCAGTGAGGAATACAGCAGGAGCAGTGAGGAATACAGCAGGAGCAGTGAGGAATACAGCAGGAGCAGTGAGGAATACAGCAGGAGCAGTGAGGAATACAGCAGGAGCAGTGAGGAATACAGCAGGAGCAGTGAGGAATACAGCAGGAGCAGTGAGGAATACAGCAGGAGCAGTGAGGAATACAGCAGGAGCAGTGAGGAATACAGCAGGAGCAGTGAGGAATACAGCAGGAGCAGTGAGGAATACAGCAGGAGCAGTGAGGAATACAGCAGGAGCAGTGAGGAATACAGCAGGAGCAGTGAGGAATACAGCAGGAGCAGTGAGGAATACAGCAGGAGCAGTGAGGAATACAGCAGGAGCAGTGAGGAATACAGCAGGAGCAGTGAGGAATACAGCAGGAGCAGTGAGGAATACAGCAGGAGCAGTGAGGAATACAGCAGGAGCAGTGAGGAATACAGCAGGAGCAGTGAGGAATACAGCAGGAGCAGTGAGGAATACAGCAGGAGCAGTGAGGAATACAGCAGGAGCAGTGAGGAATACAGCAGGAGCAGTGAGGAATACAGCAGGAGCAGTGAGGAATACAGCAGGAGCAGTGAGGAATACAGCAGGAGCAGTGAGGAATACAGCAGGAGCAGTGAGGAATACAGCAGGAGCAGTGAGGAATACAGCAGGAGCAGTGAGGAATACAGCAGGAGCAGTGAGGAATACAGCAGGAGCAGTGAGGAATACAGCAGGAGCAGTGAGGAATACAGCAGGAGCAGTGAGGAATACAGCAGGAGCAGTGAGGAATACAGCAGGAGCAGTGAGGAATACAGCAGGAGCAGTGAGGAATACAGCAGGAGCAGTGAGGAATACAGCAGGAGCAGTGAGGAATACAGCAGGAGCAGTGAGGAATACAGCAGGAGCAGTGAGGAATACAGCAGGAGCAGTGAGGAATACAGCAGGAGCAGTGAGGAATACAGCAGGAGCAGTGAGGAATACAGCAGGAGCAGTGAGGAATACAGCAGGAGCAGTGAGGAATACAGCAGGAGCAGTGAGGAATACAGCAGGAGCAGTGAGGAATACAGCAGGAGCAGTGAGGAATACAGCAGGAGCAGTGAGGAATACAGCAGGAGCAGTGAGGAATACAGCAGGAGCAGTGAGGAATACAGCAGGAGCAGTGAGGAATACAGCAGGAGCAGTGAGGAATACAGCAGGAGCAGTGAGGAATACAGCAGGAGCAGTGAGGAATACAGCAGGAGCAGTGAGGAATACAGCAGGAGCAGTGAGGAATACAGCAGGAGCAGTGAGGAATACAGCAGGAGCAGTGAGGAATACAGCAGGAGCAGTGAGGAATACAGCAGGAGCAGTGAGGAATACAGCAGGAGCAGTGAGGAATACAGCAGGAGCAGTGAGGAATACAGCAGGAGCAGTGAGGAATACAGCAGGAGCAGTGAGGAATACAGCAGGAGCAGTGAGGAATACAGCAGGAGCAGTGAGGAATACAGCAGGAGCAGTGAGGAATACAGCAGGAGCAGTGAGGAATACAGCAGGAGCAGTGAGGAATACAGCAGGAGCAGTGAGGAATACAGCAGGAGCAGTGAGGAATACAGCAGGAGCAGTGAGGAATACAGCAGGAGCAGTGAGGAATACAGCAGGAGCAGTGAGGAATACAGCAGGAGCAGTGAGGAATACAGCAGGAGCAGTGAGGAATACAGCAGGAGCAGTGAGGAATACAGCAGGAGCAGTGAGGAATACAGCAGGAGCAGTGAGGAATACAGCAGGAGCAGTGAGGAATACAGCAGGAGCAGTGAGGAATACAGCAGGAGCAGTGAGGAATACAGCAGGAGCAGTGAGGAATACAGCAGGAGCAGTGAGGAATACAGCAGGAGCAGTGAGGAATACAGCAGGAGCAGTGAGGAATACAGCAGGAGCAGTGAGGAATACAGCAGGAGCAGTGAGGAATACAGCAGGAGCAGTGAGGAATACAGCAGGAGCAGTGAGGAATACAGCAGGAGCAGTGAGGAATACAGCAGGAGCAGTGAGGAATACAGCAGGAGCAGTGAGGAATACAGCAGGAGCAGTGAGGAATACAGCAGGAGCAGTGAGGAATACAGCAGGAGCAGTGAGGAATACAGCAGGAGCAGTGAGGAATACAGCAGGAGCAGTGAGGAATACAGCAGGAGCAGTGAGGAATACAGCAGGAGCAGTGAGGAATACAGCAGGAGCAGTGAGGAATACAGCAGGAGCAGTGAGGAATACAGCAGGAGCAGTGAGGAATACAGCAGGAGCAGTGAGGAATACAGCAGGAGCAGTGAGGAATACAGCAGGAGCAGTGAGGAATACAGCAGGAGCAGTGAGGAATACAGCAGGAGCAGTGAGGAATACAGCAGGAGCAGTGAGGAATACAGCAGGAGCAGTGAGGAATACAGCAGGAGCAGTGAGGAATACAGCAGGAGCAGTGAGGAATACAGCAGGAGCAGTGAGGAATACAGCAGGAGCAGTGAGGAATACAGCAGGAGCAGTGAGGAATACAGCAGGAGCAGTGAGGAATACAGCAGGAGCAGTGAGGAATACAGCAGGAGCAGTGAGGAATACAGCAGGAGCAGTGAGGAATACAGCAGGAGCAGTGAGGAATACAGCAGGAGCAGTGAGGAATACAGCAGGAGCAGTGAGGAATACAGCAGGAGCAGTGAGGAATACAGCAGGAGCAGTGAGGAATACAGCAGGAGCAGTGAGGAATACAGCAGGAGCAGTGAGGAATACAGCAGGAGCAGTGAGGAATACAGCAGGAGCAGTGAGGAATACAGCAGGAGCAGTGAGGAATACAGCAGGAGCAGTGAGGAATACAGCAGGAGCAGTGAGGAATACAGCAGGAGCAGTGAGGAATACAGCAGGAGCAGTGAGGAATACAGCAGGAGCAGTGAGGAATACAGCAGGAGCAGTGAGGAATACAGCAGGAGCAGTGAGGAATACAGCAGGAGCAGTGAGGAATACAGCAGGAGCAGTGAGGAATACAGCAGGAGCAGTGAGGAATACAGCAGGAGCAGTGAGGAATACAGCAGGAGCAGTGAGGAATACAGCAGGAGCAGTGAGGAATACAGCAGGAGCAGTGAGGAATACAGCAGGAGCAGTGAGGAATACAGCAGGAGCAGTGAGGAATACAGCAGGAGCAGTGAGGAATACAGCAGGAGCAGTGAGGAATACAGCAGGAGCAGTGAGGAATACAGCAGGAGCAGTGAGGAATACAGCAGGAGCAGTGAGGAATACAGCAGGAGCAGTGAGGAATACAGCAGGAGCAGTGAGGAATACAGCAGGAGCAGTGAGGAATACAGCAGGAGCAGTGAGGAATACAGCAGGAGCAGTGAGGAATACAGCAGGAGCAGTGAGGAATACAGCAGGAGCAGTGAGGAATACAGCAGGAGCAGTGAGGAATACAGCAGGAGCAGTGAGGAATACAGCAGGAGCAGTGAGGAATACAGCAGGAGCAGTGAGGAATACAGCAGGAGCAGTGAGGAATACAGCAGGAGCAGTGAGGAATACAGCAGGAGCAGTGAGGAATACAGCAGGAGCAGTGAGGAATACAGCAGGAGCAGTGAGGAATACAGCAGGAGCAGTGAGGAATACAGCAGGAGCAGTGAGGAATACAGCAGGAGCAGTGAGGAATACAGCAGGAGCAGTGAGGAATACAGCAGGAGCAGTGAGGAATACAGCAGGAGCAGTGAGGAATACAGCAGGAGCAGTGAGGAATACAGCAGGAGCAGTGAGGAATACAGCAGGAGCAGTGAGGAATACAGCAGGAGCAGTGAGGAATACAGCAGGAGCAGTGAGGAATACAGCAGGAGCAGTGAGGAATACAGCAGGAGCAGTGAGGAATACAGCAGGAGCAGTGAGGAATACAGCAGGAGCAGTGAGGAATACAGCAGGAGCAGTGAGGAATACAGCAGGAGCAGTGAGGAATACAGCAGGAGCAGTGAGGAATACAGCAGGAGCAGTGAGGAATACAGCAGGAGCAGTGAGGAATACAGCAGGAGCAGTGAGGAATACAGCAGGAGCAGTGAGGAATACAGCAGGAGCAGTGAGGAATACAGCAGGAGCAGTGAGGAATACAGCAGGAGCAGTGAGGAATACAGCAGGAGCAGTGAGGAATACAGCAGGAGCAGTGAGGAATACAGCAGGAGCAGTGAGGAATACAGCAGGAGCAGTGAGGAATACAGCAGGAGCAGTGAGGAATACAGCAGGAGCAGTGAGGAATACAGCAGGAGCAGTGAGGAATACAGCAGGAGCAGTGAGGAATACAGCAGGAGCAGTGAGGAATACAGCAGGAGCAGTGAGGAATACAGCAGGAGCAGTGAGGAATACAGCAGGAGCAGTGAGGAATACAGCAGGAGCAGTGAGGAATACAGCAGGAGCAGTGAGGAATACAGCAGGAGCAGTGAGGAATACAGCAGGAGCAGTGAGGAATACAGCAGGAGCAGTGAGGAATACAGCAGGAGCAGTGAGGAATACAGCAGGAGCAGTGAGGAATACAGCAGGAGCAGTGAGGAATACAGCAGGAGCAGTGAGGAATACAGCAGGAGCAGTGAGGAATACAGCAGGAGCAGTGAGGAATACAGCAGGAGCAGTGAGGAATACAGCAGGAGCAGTGAGGAATACAGCAGGAGCAGTGAGGAATACAGCAGGAGCAGTGAGGAATACAGCAGGAGCAGTGAGGAATACAGCAGGAGCAGTGAGGAATACAGCAGGAGCAGTGAGGAATACAGCAGGAGCAGTGAGGAATACAGCAGGAGCAGTGAGGAATACAGCAGGAGCAGTGAGGAATACAGCAGGAGCAGTGAGGAATACAGCAGGAGCAGTGAGGAATACAGCAGGAGCAGTGAGGAATACAGCAGGAGCAGTGAGGAATACAGCAGGAGCAGTGAGGAATACAGCAGGAGCAGTGAGGAATACAGCAGGAGCAGTGAGGAATACAGCAGGAGCAGTGAGGAATACAGCAGGAGCAGTGAGGAATACAGCAGGAGCAGTGAGGAATACAGCAGGAGCAGTGAGGAATACAGCAGGAGCAGTGAGGAATACAGCAGGAGCAGTGAGGAATACAGCAGGAGCAGTGAGGAATACAGCAGGAGCAGTGAGGAATACAGCAGGAGCAGTGAGGAATACAGCAGGAGCAGTGAGGAATACAGCAGGAGCAGTGAGGAATACAGCAGGAGCAGTGAGGAATACAGCAGGAGCAGTGAGGAATACAGCAGGAGCAGTGAGGAATACAGCAGGAGCAGTGAGGAATACAGCAGGAGCAGTGAGGAATACAGCAGGAGCAGTGAGGAATACAGCAGGAGCAGTGAGGAATACAGCAGGAGCAGTGAGGAATACAGCAGGAGCAGTGAGGAATACAGCAGGAGCAGTGAGGAATACAGCAGGAGCAGTGAGGAATACAGCAGGAGCAGTGAGGAATACAGCAGGAGCAGTGAGGAATACAGCAGGAGCAGTGAGGAATACAGCAGGAGCAGTGAGGAATACAGCAGGAGCAGTGAGGAATACAGCAGGAGCAGTGAGGAATACAGCAGGAGCAGTGAGGAATACAGCAGGAGCAGTGAGGAATACAGCAGGAGCAGTGAGGAATACAGCAGGAGCAGTGAGGAATACAGCAGGAGCAGTGAGGAATACAGCAGGAGCAGTGAGGAATACAGCAGGAGCAGTGAGGAATACAGCAGGAGCAGTGAGGAATACAGCAGGAGCAGTGAGGAATACAGCAGGAGCAGTGAGGAATACAGCAGGAGCAGTGAGGAATACAGCAGGAGCAGTGAGGAATACAGCAGGAGCAGTGAGGAATACAGCAGGAGCAGTGAGGAATACAGCAGGAGCAGTGAGGAATACAGCAGGAGCAGTGAGGAATACAGCAGGAGCAGTGAGGAATACAGCAGGAGCAGTGAGGAATACAGCAGGAGCAGTGAGGAATACAGCAGGAGCAGTGAGGAATACAGCAGGAGCAGTGAGGAATACAGCAGGAGCAGTGAGGAATACAGCAGGAGCAGTGAGGAATACAGCAGGAGCAGTGAGGAATACAGCAGGAGCAGTGAGGAATACAGCAGGAGCAGTGAGGAATACAGCAGGAGCAGTGAGGAATACAGCAGGAGCAGTGAGGAATACAGCAGGAGCAGTGAGGAATACAGCAGGAGCAGTGAGGAATACAGCAGGAGCAGTGAGGAATACAGCAGGAGCAGTGAGGAATACAGCAGGAGCAGTGAGGAATACAGCAGGAGCAGTGAGGAATACAGCAGGAGCAGTGAGGAATACAGCAGGAGCAGTGAGGAATACAGCAGGAGCAGTGAGGAATACAGCAGGAGCAGTGAGGAATACAGCAGGAGCAGTGAGGAATACAGCAGGAGCAGTGAGGAATACAGCAGGAGCAGTGAGGAATACAGCAGGAGCAGTGAGGAATACAGCAGGAGCAGTGAGGAATACAGCAGGAGCAGTGAGGAATACAGCAGGAGCAGTGAGGAATACAGCAGGAGCAGTGAGGAATACAGCAGGAGCAGTGAGGAATACAGCAGGAGCAGTGAGGAATACAGCAGGAGCAGTGAGGAATACAGCAGGAGCAGTGAGGAATACAGCAGGAGCAGTGAGGAATACAGCAGGAGCAGTGAGGAATACAGCAGGAGCAGTGAGGAATACAGCAGGAGCAGTGAGGAATACAGCAGGAGCAGTGAGGAATACAGCAGGAGCAGTGAGGAATACAGCAGGAGCAGTGAGGAATACAGCAGGAGCAGTGAGGAATACAGCAGGAGCAGTGAGGAATACAGCAGGAGCAGTGAGGAATACAGCAGGAGCAGTGAGGAATACAGCAGGAGCAGTGAGGAATACAGCAGGAGCAGTGAGGAATACAGCAGGAGCAGTGAGGAATACAGCAGGAGCAGTGAGGAATACAGCAGGAGCAGTGAGGAATACAGCAGGAGCAGTGAGGAATACAGCAGGAGCAGTGAGGAATACAGCAGGAGCAGTGAGGAATACAGCAGGAGCAGTGAGGAATACAGCAGGAGCAGTGAGGAATACAGCAGGAGCAGTGAGGAATACAGCAGGAGCAGTGAGGAATACAGCAGGAGCAGTGAGGAATACAGCAGGAGCAGTGAGGAATACAGCAGGAGCAGTGAGGAATACAGCAGGAGCAGTGAGGAATACAGCAGGAGCAGTGAGGAATACAGCAGGAGCAGTGAGGAATACAGCAGGAGCAGTGAGGAATACAGCAGGAGCAGTGAGGAATACAGCAGGAGCAGTGAGGAATACAGCAGGAGCAGTGAGGAATACAGCAGGAGCAGTGAGGAATACAGCAGGAGCAGTGAGGAATACAGCAGGAGCAGTGAGGAATACAGCAGGAGCAGTGAGGAATACAGCAGGAGCAGTGAGGAATACAGCAGGAGCAGTGAGGAATACAGCAGGAGCAGTGAGGAATACAGCAGGAGCAGTGAGGAATACAGCAGGAGCAGTGAGGAATACAGCAGGAGCAGTGAGGAATACAGCAGGAGCAGTGAGGAATACAGCAGGAGCAGTGAGGAATACAGCAGGAGCAGTGAGGAATACAGCAGGAGCAGTGAGGAATACAGCAGGAGCAGTGAGGAATACAGCAGGAGCAGTGAGGAATACAGCAGGAGCAGTGAGGAATACAGCAGGAGCAGTGAGGAATACAGCAGGAGCAGTGAGGAATACAGCAGGAGCAGTGAGGAATACAGCAGGAGCAGTGAGGAATACAGCAGGAGCAGTGAGGAATACAGCAGGAGCAGTGAGGAATACAGCAGGAGCAGTGAGGAATACAGCAGGAGCAGTGAGGAATACAGCAGGAGCAGTGAGGAATACAGCAGGAGCAGTGAGGAATACAGCAGGAGCAGTGAGGAATACAGCAGGAGCAGTGAGGAATACAGCAGGAGCAGTGAGGAATACAGCAGGAGCAGTGAGGAATACAGCAGGAGCAGTGAGGAATACAGCAGGAGCAGTGAGGAATACAGCAGGAGCAGTGAGGAATACAGCAGGAGCAGTGAGGAATACAGCAGGAGCAGTGAGGAATACAGCAGGAGCAGTGAGGAATACAGCAGGAGCAGTGAGGAATACAGCAGGAGCAGTGAGGAATACAGCAGGAGCAGTGAGGAATACAGCAGGAGCAGTGAGGAATACAGCAGGAGCAGTGAGGAATACAGCAGGAGCAGTGAGGAATACAGCAGGAGCAGTGAGGAATACAGCAGGAGCAGTGAGGAATACAGCAGGAGCAGTGAGGAATACAGCAGGAGCAGTGAGGAATACAGCAGGAGCAGTGAGGAATACAGCAGGAGCAGTGAGGAATACAGCAGGAGCAGTGAGGAATACAGCAGGAGCAGTGAGGAATACAGCAGGAGCAGTGAGGAATACAGCAGGAGCAGTGAGGAATACAGCAGGAGCAGTGAGGAATACAGCAGGAGCAGTGAGGAATACAGCAGGAGCAGTGAGGAATACAGCAGGAGCAGTGAGGAATACAGCAGGAGCAGTGAGGAATACAGCAGGAGCAGTGAGGAATACAGCAGGAGCAGTGAGGAATACAGCAGGAGCAGTGAGGAATACAGCAGGAGCAGTGAGGAATACAGCAGGAGCAGTGAGGAATACAGCAGGAGCAGTGAGGAATACAGCAGGAGCAGTGAGGAATACAGCAGGAGCAGTGAGGAATACAGCAGGAGCAGTGAGGAATACAGCAGGAGCAGTGAGGAATACAGCAGGAGCAGTGAGGAATACAGCAGGAGCAGTGAGGAATACAGCAGGAGCAGTGAGGAATACAGCAGGAGCAGTGAGGAATACAGCAGGAGCAGTGAGGAATACAGCAGGAGCAGTGAGGAATACAGCAGGAGCAGTGAGGAATACAGCAGGAGCAGTGAGGAATACAGCAGGAGCAGTGAGGAATACAGCAGGAGCAGTGAGGAATACAGCAGGAGCAGTGAGGAATACAGCAGGAGCAGTGAGGAATACAGCAGGAGCAGTGAGGAATACAGCAGGAGCAGTGAGGAATACAGCAGGAGCAGTGAGGAATACAGCAGGAGCAGTGAGGAATACAGCAGGAGCAGTGAGGAATACAGCAGGAGCAGTGAGGAATACAGCAGGAGCAGTGAGGAATACAGCAGGAGCAGTGAGGAATACAGCAGGAGCAGTGAGGAATACAGCAGGAGCAGTGAGGAATACAGCAGGAGCAGTGAGGAATACAGCAGGAGCAGTGAGGAATACAGCAGGAGCAGTGAGGAATACAGCAGGAGCAGTGAGGAATACAGCAGGAGCAGTGAGGAATACAGCAGGAGCAGTGAGGAATACAGCAGGAGCAGTGAGGAATACAGCAGGAGCAGTGAGGAATACAGCAGGAGCAGTGAGGAATACAGCAGGAGCAGTGAGGAATACAGCAGGAGCAGTGAGGAATACAGCAGGAGCAGTGAGGAATACAGCAGGAGCAGTGAGGAATACAGCAGGAGCAGTGAGGAATACAGCAGGAGCAGTGAGGAATACAGCAGGAGCAGTGAGGAATACAGCAGGAGCAGTGAGGAATACAGCAGGAGCAGTGAGGAATACAGCAGGAGCAGTGAGGAATACAGCAGGAGCAGTGAGGAATACAGCAGGAGCAGTGAGGAATACAGCAGGAGCAGTGAGGAATACAGCAGGAGCAGTGAGGAATACAGCAGGAGCAGTGAGGAATACAGCAGGAGCAGTGAGGAATACAGCAGGAGCAGTGAGGAATACAGCAGGAGCAGTGAGGAATACAGCAGGAGCAGTGAGGAATACAGCAGGAGCAGTGAGGAATACAGCAGGAGCAGTGAGGAATACAGCAGGAGCAGTGAGGAATACAGCAGGAGCAGTGAGGAATACAGCAGGAGCAGTGAGGAATACAGCAGGAGCAGTGAGGAATACAGCAGGAGCAGTGAGGAATACAGCAGGAGCAGTGAGGAATACAGCAGGAGCAGTGAGGAATACAGCAGGAGCAGTGAGGAATACAGCAGGAGCAGTGAGGAATACAGCAGGAGCAGTGAGGAATACAGCAGGAGCAGTGAGGAATACAGCAGGAGCAGTGAGGAATACAGCAGGAGCAGTGAGGAATACAGCAGGAGCAGTGAGGAATACAGCAGGAGCAGTGAGGAATACAGCAGGAGCAGTGAGGAATACAGCAGGAGCAGTGAGGAATACAGCAGGAGCAGTGAGGAATACAGCAGGAGCAGTGAGGAATACAGCAGGAGCAGTGAGGAATACAGCAGGAGCAGTGAGGAATACAGCAGGAGCAGTGAGGAATACAGCAGGAGCAGTGAGGAATACAGCAGGAGCAGTGAGGAATACAGCAGGAGCAGTGAGGAATACAGCAGGAGCAGTGAGGAATACAGCAGGAGCAGTGAGGAATACAGCAGGAGCAGTGAGGAATACAGCAGGAGCAGTGAGGAATACAGCAGGAGCAGTGAGGAATACAGCAGGAGCAGTGAGGAATACAGCAGGAGCAGTGAGGAATACAGCAGGAGCAGTGAGGAATACAGCAGGAGCAGTGAGGAATACAGCAGGAGCAGTGAGGAATACAGCAGGAGCAGTGAGGAATACAGCAGGAGCAGTGAGGAATACAGCAGGAGCAGTGAGGAATACAGCAGGAGCAGTGAGGAATACAGCAGGAGCAGTGAGGAATACAGCAGGAGCAGTGAGGAATACAGCAGGAGCAGTGAGGAATACAGCAGGAGCAGTGAGGAATACAGCAGGAGCAGTGAGGAATACAGCAGGAGCAGTGAGGAATACAGCAGGAGCAGTGAGGAATACAGCAGGAGCAGTGAGGAATACAGCAGGAGCAGTGAGGAATACAGCAGGAGCAGTGAGGAATACAGCAGGAGCAGTGAGGAATACAGCAGGAGCAGTGAGGAATACAGCAGGAGCAGTGAGGAATACAGCAGGAGCAGTGAGGAATACAGCAGGAGCAGTGAGGAATACAGCAGGAGCAGTGAGGAATACAGCAGGAGCAGTGAGGAATACAGCAGGAGCAGTGAGGAATACAGCAGGAGCAGTGAGGAATACAGCAGGAGCAGTGAGGAATACAGCAGGAGCAGTGAGGAATACAGCAGGAGCAGTGAGGAATACAGCAGGAGCAGTGAGGAATACAGCAGGAGCAGTGAGGAATACAGCAGGAGCAGTGAGGAATACAGCAGGAGCAGTGAGGAATACAGCAGGAGCAGTGAGGAATACAGCAGGAGCAGTGAGGAATACAGCAGGAGCAGTGAGGAATACAGCAGGAGCAGTGAGGAATACAGCAGGAGCAGTGAGGAATACAGCAGGAGCAGTGAGGAATACAGCAGGAGCAGTGAGGAATACAGCAGGAGCAGTGAGGAATACAGCAGGAGCAGTGAGGAATACAGCAGGAGCAGTGAGGAATACAGCAGGAGCAGTGAGGAATACAGCAGGAGCAGTGAGGAATACAGCAGGAGCAGTGAGGAATACAGCAGGAGCAGTGAGGAATACAGCAGGAGCAGTGAGGAATACAGCAGGAGCAGTGAGGAATACAGCAGGAGCAGTGAGGAATACAGCAGGAGCAGTGAGGAATACAGCAGGAGCAGTGAGGAATACAGCAGGAGCAGTGAGGAATACAGCAGGAGCAGTGAGGAATACAGCAGGAGCAGTGAGGAATACAGCAGGAGCAGTGAGGAATACAGCAGGAGCAGTGAGGAATACAGCAGGAGCAGTGAGGAATACAGCAGGAGCAGTGAGGAATACAGCAGGAGCAGTGAGGAATACAGCAGGAGCAGTGAGGAATACAGCAGGAGCAGTGAGGAATACAGCAGGAGCAGTGAGGAATACAGCAGGAGCAGTGAGGAATACAGCAGGAGCAGTGAGGAATACAGCAGGAGCAGTGAGGAATACAGCAGGAGCAGTGAGGAATACAGCAGGAGCAGTGAGGAATACAGCAGGAGCAGTGAGGAATACAGCAGGAGCAGTGAGGAATACAGCAGGAGCAGTGAGGAATACAGCAGGAGCAGTGAGGAATACAGCAGGAGCAGTGAGGAATACAGCAGGAGCAGTGAGGAATACAGCAGGAGCAGTGAGGAATACAGCAGGAGCAGTGAGGAATACAGCAGGAGCAGTGAGGAATACAGCAGGAGCAGTGAGGAATACAGCAGGAGCAGTGAGGAATACAGCAGGAGCAGTGAGGAATACAGCAGGAGCAGTGAGGAATACAGCAGGAGCAGTGAGGAATACAGCAGGAGCAGTGAGGAATACAGCAGGAGCAGTGAGGAATACAGCAGGAGCAGTGAGGAATACAGCAGGAGCAGTGAGGAATACAGCAGGAGCAGTGAGGAATACAGCAGGAGCAGTGAGGAATACAGCAGGAGCAGTGAGGAATACAGCAGGAGCAGTGAGGAATACAGCAGGAGCAGTGAGGAATACAGCAGGAGCAGTGAGGAATACAGCAGGAGCAGTGAGGAATACAGCAGGAGCAGTGAGGAATACAGCAGGAGCAGTGAGGAATACAGCAGGAGCAGTGAGGAATACAGCAGGAGCAGTGAGGAATACAGCAGGAGCAGTGAGGAATACAGCAGGAGCAGTGAGGAATACAGCAGGAGCAGTGAGGAATACAGCAGGAGCAGTGAGGAATACAGCAGGAGCAGTGAGGAATACAGCAGGAGCAGTGAGGAATACAGCAGGAGCAGTGAGGAATACAGCAGGAGCAGTGAGGAATACAGCAGGAGCAGTGAGGAATACAGCAGGAGCAGTGAGGAATACAGCAGGAGCAGTGAGGAATACAGCAGGAGCAGTGAGGAATACAGCAGGAGCAGTGAGGAATACAGCAGGAGCAGTGAGGAATACAGCAGGAGCAGTGAGGAATACAGCAGGAGCAGTGAGGAATACAGCAGGAGCAGTGAGGAATACAGCAGGAGCAGTGAGGAATACAGCAGGAGCAGTGAGGAATACAGCAGGAGCAGTGAGGAATACAGCAGGAGCAGTGAGGAATACAGCAGGAGCAGTGAGGAATACAGCAGGAGCAGTGAGGAATACAGCAGGAGCAGTGAGGAATACAGCAGGAGCAGTGAGGAATACAGCAGGAGCAGTGAGGAATACAGCAGGAGCAGTGAGGAATACAGCAGGAGCAGTGAGGAATACAGCAGGAGCAGTGAGGAATACAGCAGGAGCAGTGAGGAATACAGCAGGAGCAGTGAGGAATACAGCAGGAGCAGTGAGGAATACAGCAGGAGCAGTGAGGAATACAGCAGGAGCAGTGAGGAATACAGCAGGAGCAGTGAGGAATACAGCAGGAGCAGTGAGGAATACAGCAGGAGCAGTGAGGAATACAGCAGGAGCAGTGAGGAATACAGCAGGAGCAGTGAGGAATACAGCAGGAGCAGTGAGGAATACAGCAGGAGCAGTGAGGAATACAGCAGGAGCAGTGAGGAATACAGCAGGAGCAGTGAGGAATACAGCAGGAGCAGTGAGGAATACAGCAGGAGCAGTGAGGAATACAGCAGGAGCAGTGAGGAATACAGCAGGAGCAGTGAGGAATACAGCAGGAGCAGTGAGGAATACAGCAGGAGCAGTGAGGAATACAGCAGGAGCAGTGAGGAATACAGCAGGAGCAGTGAGGAATACAGCAGGAGCAGTGAGGAATACAGCAGGAGCAGTGAGGAATACAGCAGGAGCAGTGAGGAATACAGCAGGAGCAGTGAGGAATACAGCAGGAGCAGTGAGGAATACAGCAGGAGCAGTGAGGAATACAGCAGGAGCAGTGAGGAATACAGCAGGAGCAGTGAGGAATACAGCAGGAGCAGTGAGGAATACAGCAGGAGCAGTGAGGAATACAGCAGGAGCAGTGAGGAATACAGCAGGAGCAGTGAGGAATACAGCAGGAGCAGTGAGGAATACAGCAGGAGCAGTGAGGAATACAGCAGGAGCAGTGAGGAATACAGCAGGAGCAGTGAGGAATACAGCAGGAGCAGTGAGGAATACAGCAGGAGCAGTGAGGAATACAGCAGGAGCAGTGAGGAATACAGCAGGAGCAGTGAGGAATACAGCAGGAGCAGTGAGGAATACAGCAGGAGCAGTGAGGAATACAGCAGGAGCAGTGAGGAATACAGCAGGAGCAGTGAGGAATACAGCAGGAGCAGTGAGGAATACAGCAGGAGCAGTGAGGAATACAGCAGGAGCAGTGAGGAATACAGCAGGAGCAGTGAGGAATACAGCAGGAGCAGTGAGGAATACAGCAGGAGCAGTGAGGAATACAGCAGGAGCAGTGAGGAATACAGCAGGAGCAGTGAGGAATACAGCAGGAGCAGTGAGGAATACAGCAGGAGCAGTGAGGAATACAGCAGGAGCAGTGAGGAATACAGCAGGAGCAGTGAGGAATACAGCAGGAGCAGTGA
Organism: Squalus acanthias; assembly: GCA_030390025.1. Classification (NCBI taxonomy): domain Eukaryota; kingdom Metazoa; phylum Chordata; class Chondrichthyes; order Squaliformes; family Squalidae; genus Squalus; species Squalus acanthias. Next base: position 53,348 of record JASTWF010001257.1, on the reverse strand, counting down.
GGAATACAGCAGGAGCAGTGAGGAATACAGCAGGAGCAGTGAGGAATACAGCAGGAGCAGTGAGGAATACAGCAGGAGCAGTGAGGAATACAGCAGGAGCAGTGAGGAATACAGCAGGAGCAGTGAGGAATACAGCAGGAGCAGTGAGGAATACAGCAGGAGCAGTGAGGAATACAGCAGGAGCAGTGAGGAATACAGCAGGAGCAGTGAGGAATACAGCAGGAGCAGTGAGGAATACAGCAGGAGCAGTGAGGAATACAGCAGGAGCAGTGAGGAATACAGCAGGAGCAGTGAGGAATACAGCAGGAGCAGTGAGGAATACAGCAGGAGCAGTGAGGAATACAGCAGGAGCAGTGAGGAATACAGCAGGAGCAGTGAGGAATACAGCAGGAGCAGTGAGGAATACAGCAGGAGCAGTGAGGAATACAGCAGGAGCAGTGAGGAATACAGCAGGAGCAGTGAGGAATACAGCAGGAGCAGTGAGGAATACAGCAGGAGCAGTGAGGAATACAGCAGGAGCAGTGAGGAATACAGCAGGAGCAGTGAGGAATACAGCAGGAGCAGTGAGGAATACAGCAGGAGCAGTGAGGAATACAGCAGGAGCAGTGAGGAATACAGCAGGAGCAGTGAGGAATACAGCAGGAGCAGTGAGGAATACAGCAGGAGCAGTGAGGAATACAGCAGGAGCAGTGAGGAATACAGCAGGAGCAGTGAGGAATACAGCAGGAGCAGTGAGGAATACAGCAGGAGCAGTGAGGAATACAGCAGGAGCAGTGAGGAATACAGCAGGAGCAGTGAGGAATACAGCAGGAGCAGTGAGGAATACAGCAGGAGCAGTGAGGAATACAGCAGGAGCAGTGAGGAATACAGCAGGAGCAGTGAGGAATACAGCAGGAGCAGTGAGGAATACAGCAGGAGCAGTGAGGAATACAGCAGGAGCAGTGAGGAATACAGCAGGAGCAGTGAGGAATACAGCAGGAGCAGTGAGGAATACAGCAGGAGCAGTGAGGAATACAGCAGGAGCAGTGAGGAATACAGCAGGAGCAGTGAGGAATACAGCAGGAGCAGTGAGGAATACAGCAGGAGCAGTGAGGAATACAGCAGGAGCAGTGAGGAATACAGCAGGAGCAGTGAGGAATACAGCAGGAGCAGTGAGGAATACAGCAGGAGCAGTGAGGAATACAGCAGGAGCAGTGAGGAATACAGCAGGAGCAGTGAGGAATACAGCAGGAGCAGTGAGGAATACAGCAGGAGCAGTGAGGAATACAGCAGGAGCAGTGAGGAATACAGCAGGAGCAGTGAGGAATACAGCAGGAGCAGTGAGGAATACAGCAGGAGCAGTGAGGAATACAGCAGGAGCAGTGAGGAATACAGCAGGAGCAGTGAGGAATACAGCAGGAGCAGTGAGGAATACAGCAGGAGCAGTGAGGAATACAGCAGGAGCAGTGAGGAATACAGCAGGAGCAGTGAGGAATACAGCAGGAGCAGTGAGGAATACAGCAGGAGCAGTGAGGAATACAGCAGGAGCAGTGAGGAATACAGCAGGAGCAGTGAGGAATACAGCAGGAGCAGTGAGGAATACAGCAGGAGCAGTGAGGAATACAGCAGGAGCAGTGAGGAATACAGCAGGAGCAGTGAGGAATACAGCAGGAGCAGTGAGGAATACAGCAGGAGCAGTGAGGAATACAGCAGGAGCAGTGAGGAATACAGCAGGAGCAGTGAGGAATACAGCAGGAGCAGTGAGGAATACAGCAGGAGCAGTGAGGAATACAGCAGGAGCAGTGAGGAATACAGCAGGAGCAGTGAGGAATACAGCAGGAGCAGTGAGGAATACAGCAGGAGCAGTGAGGAATACAGCAGGAGCAGTGAGGAATACAGCAGGAGCAGTGAGGAATACAGCAGGAGCAGTGAGGAATACAGCAGGAGCAGTGAGGAATACAGCAGGAGCAGTGAGGAATACAGCAGGAGCAGTGAGGAATACAGCAGGAGCAGTGAGGAATACAGCAGGAGCAGTGAGGAATACAGCAGGAGCAGTGAGGAATACAGCAGGAGCAGTGAGGAATACAGCAGGAGCAGTGAGGAATACAGCAGGAGCAGTGAGGAATACAGCAGGAGCAGTGAGGAATACAGCAGGAGCAGTGAGGAATACAGCAGGAGCAGTGAGGAATACAGCAGGAGCAGTGAGGAATACAGCAGGAGCAGTGAGGAATACAGCAGGAGCAGTGAGGAATACAGCAGGAGCAGTGAGGAATACAGCAGGAGCAGTGAGGAATACAGCAGGAGCAGTGAGGAATACAGCAGGAGCAGTGAGGAATACAGCAGGAGCAGTGAGGAATACAGCAGGAGCAGTGAGGAATACAGCAGGAGCAGTGAGGAATACAGCAGGAGCAGTGAGGAATACAGCAGGAGCAGTGAGGAATACAGCAGGAGCAGTGAGGAATACAGCAGGAGCAGTGAGGAATACAGCAGGAGCAGTGAGGAATACAGCAGGAGCAGTGAGGAATACAGCAGGAGCAGTGAGGAATACAGCAGGAGCAGTGAGGAATACAGCAGGAGCAGTGAGGAATACAGCAGGAGCAGTGAGGAATACAGCAGGAGCAGTGAGGAATACAGCAGGAGCAGTGAGGAATACAGCAGGAGCAGTGAGGAATACAGCAGGAGCAGTGAGGAATACAGCAGGAGCAGTGAGGAATACAGCAGGAGCAGTGAGGAATACAGCAGGAGCAGTGAGGAATACAGCAGGAGCAGTGAGGAATACAGCAGGAGCAGTGAGGAATACAGCAGGAGCAGTGAGGAATACAGCAGGAGCAGTGAGGAATACAGCAGGAGCAGTGAGGAATACAGCAGGAGCAGTGAGGAATACAGCAGGAGCAGTGAGGAATACAGCAGGAGCAGTGAGGAATACAGCAGGAGCAGTGAGGAATACAGCAGGAGCAGTGAGGAATACAGCAGGAGCAGTGAGGAATACAGCAGGAGCAGTGAGGAATACAGCAGGAGCAGTGAGGAATACAGCAGGAGCAGTGAGGAATACAGCAGGAGCAGTGAGGAATACAGCAGGAGCAGTGAGGAATACAGCAGGAGCAGTGAGGAATACAGCAGGAGCAGTGAGGAATACAGCAGGAGCAGTGAGGAATACAGCAGGAGCAGTGAGGAATACAGCAGGAGCAGTGAGGAATACAGCAGGAGCAGTGAGGAATACAGCAGGAGCAGTGAGGAATACAGCAGGAGCAGTGAGGAATACAGCAGGAGCAGTGAGGAATACAGCAGGAGCAGTGAGGAATACAGCAGGAGCAGTGAGGAATACAGCAGGAGCAGTGAGGAATACAGCAGGAGCAGTGAGGAATACAGCAGGAGCAGTGAGGAATACAGCAGGAGCAGTGAGGAATACAGCAGGAGCAGTGAGGAATACAGCAGGAGCAGTGAGGAATACAGCAGGAGCAGTGAGGAATACAGCAGGAGCAGTGAGGAATACAGCAGGAGCAGTGAGGAATACAGCAGGAGCAGTGAGGAATACAGCAGGAGCAGTGAGGAATACAGCAGGAGCAGTGAGGAATACAGCAGGAGCAGTGAGGAATACAGCAGGAGCAGTGAGGAATACAGCAGGAGCAGTGAGGAATACAGCAGGAGCAGTGAGGAATACAGCAGGAGCAGTGAGGAATACAGCAGGAGCAGTGAGGAATACAGCAGGAGCAGTGAGGAATACAGCAGGAGCAGTGAGGAATACAGCAGGAGCAGTGAGGAATACAGCAGGAGCAGTGAGGAATACAGCAGGAGCAGTGAGGAATACAGCAGGAGCAGTGAGGAATACAGCAGGAGCAGTGAGGAATACAGCAGGAGCAGTGAGGAATACAGCAGGAGCAGTGAGGAATACAGCAGGAGCAGTGAGGAATACAGCAGGAGCAGTGAGGAATACAGCAGGAGCAGTGAGGAATACAGCAGGAGCAGTGAGGAATACAGCAGGAGCAGTGAGGAATACAGCAGGAGCAGTGAGGAATACAGCAGGAGCAGTGAGGAATACAGCAGGAGCAGTGAGGAATACAGCAGGAGCAGTGAGGAATACAGCAGGAGCAGTGAGGAATACAGCAGGAGCAGTGAGGAATACAGCAGGAGCAGTGAGGAATACAGCAGGAGCAGTGAGGAATACAGCAGGAGCAGTGAGGAATACAGCAGGAGCAGTGAGGAATACAGCAGGAGCAGTGAGGAATACAGCAGGAGCAGTGAGGAATACAGCAGGAGCAGTGAGGAATACAGCAGGAGCAGTGAGGAATACAGCAGGAGCAGTGAGGAATACAGCAGGAGCAGTGAGGAATACAGCAGGAGCAGTGAGGAATACAGCAGGAGCAGTGAGGAATACAGCAGGAGCAGTGAGGAATACAGCAGGAGCAGTGAGGAATACAGCAGGAGCAGTGAGGAATACAGCAGGAGCAGTGAGGAATACAGCAGGAGCAGTGAGGAATACAGCAGGAGCAGTGAGGAATACAGCAGGAGCAGTGAGGAATACAGCAGGAGCAGTGAGGAATACAGCAGGAGCAGTGAGGAATACAGCAGGAGCAGTGAGGAATACAGCAGGAGCAGTGAGGAATACAGCAGGAGCAGTGAGGAATACAGCAGGAGCAGTGAGGAATACAGCAGGAGCAGTGAGGAATACAGCAGGAGCAGTGAGGAATACAGCAGGAGCAGTGAGGAATACAGCAGGAGCAGTGAGGAATACAGCAGGAGCAGTGAGGAATACAGCAGGAGCAGTGAGGAATACAGCAGGAGCAGTGAGGAATACAGCAGGAGCAGTGAGGAATACAGCAGGAGCAGTGAGGAATACAGCAGGAGCAGTGAGGAATACAGCAGGAGCAGTGAGGAATACAGCAGGAGCAGTGAGGAATACAGCAGGAGCAGTGAGGAATACAGCAGGAGCAGTGAGGAATACAGCAGGAGCAGTGAGGAATACAGCAGGAGCAGTGAGGAATACAGCAGGAGCAGTGAGGAATACAGCAGGAGCAGTGAGGAATACAGCAGGAGCAGTGAGGAATACAGCAGGAGCAGTGAGGAATACAGCAGGAGCAGTGAGGAATACAGCAGGAGCAGTGAGGAATACAGCAGGAGCAGTGAGGAATACAGCAGGAGCAGTGAGGAATACAGCAGGAGCAGTGAGGAATACAGCAGGAGCAGTGAGGAATACAGCAGGAGCAGTGAGGAATACAGCAGGAGCAGTGAGGAATACAGCAGGAGCAGTGAGGAATACAGCAGGAGCAGTGAGGAATACAGCAGGAGCAGTGAGGAATACAGCAGGAGCAGTGAGGAATACAGCAGGAGCAGTGAGGAATACAGCAGGAGCAGTGAGGAATACAGCAGGAGCAGTGAGGAATACAGCAGGAGCAGTGAGGAATACAGCAGGAGCAGTGAGGAATACAGCAGGAGCAGTGAGGAATACAGCAGGAGCAGTGAGGAATACAGCAGGAGCAGTGAGGAATACAGCAGGAGCAGTGAGGAATACAGCAGGAGCAGTGAGGAATACAGCAGGAGCAGTGAGGAATACAGCAGGAGCAGTGAGGAATACAGCAGGAGCAGTGAGGAATACAGCAGGAGCAGTGAGGAATACAGCAGGAGCAGTGAGGAATACAGCAGGAGCAGTGAGGAATACAGCAGGAGCAGTGAGGAATACAGCAGGAGCAGTGAGGAATACAGCAGGAGCAGTGAGGAATACAGCAGGAGCAGTGAGGAATACAGCAGGAGCAGTGAGGAATACAGCAGGAGCAGTGAGGAATACAGCAGGAGCAGTGAGGAATACAGCAGGAGCAGTGAGGAATACAGCAGGAGCAGTGAGGAATACAGCAGGAGCAGTGAGGAATACAGCAGGAGCAGTGAGGAATACAGCAGGAGCAGTGAGGAATACAGCAGGAGCAGTGAGGAATACAGCAGGAGCAGTGAGGAATACAGCAGGAGCAGTGAGGAATACAGCAGGAGCAGTGAGGAATACAGCAGGAGCAGTGAGGAATACAGCAGGAGCAGTGAGGAATACAGCAGGAGCAGTGAGGAATACAGCAGGAGCAGTGAGGAATACAGCAGGAGCAGTGAGGAATACAGCAGGAGCAGTGAGGAATACAGCAGGAGCAGTGAGGAATACAGCAGGAGCAGTGAGGAATACAGCAGGAGCAGTGAGGAATACAGCAGGAGCAGTGAGGAATACAGCAGGAGCAGTGAGGAATACAGCAGGAGCAGTGAGGAATACAGCAGGAGCAGTGAGGAATACAGCAGGAGCAGTGAGGAATACAGCAGGAGCAGTGAGGAATACAGCAGGAGCAGTGAGGAATACAGCAGGAGCAGTGAGGAATACAGCAGGAGCAGTGAGGAATACAGCAGGAGCAGTGAGGAATACAGCAGGAGCAGTGAGGAATACAGCAGGAGCAGTGAGGAATACAGCAGGAGCAGTGAGGAATACAGCAGGAGCAGTGAGGAATACAGCAGGAGCAGTGAGGAATACAGCAGGAGCAGTGAGGAATACAGCAGGAGCAGTGAGGAATACAGCAGGAGCAGTGAGGAATACAGCAGGAGCAGTGAGGAATACAGCAGGAGCAGTGAGGAATACAGCAGGAGCAGTGAGGAATACAGCAGGAGCAGTGAGGAATACAGCAGGAGCAGTGAGGAATACAGCAGGAGCAGTGAGGAATACAGCAGGAGCAGTGAGGAATACAGCAGGAGCAGTGAGGAATACAGCAGGAGCAGTGAGGAATACAGCAGGAGCAGTGAGGAATACAGCAGGAGCAGTGAGGAATACAGCAGGAGCAGTGAGGAATACAGCAGGAGCAGTGAGGAATACAGCAGGAGCAGTGAGGAATACAGCAGGAGCAGTGAGGAATACAGCAGGAGCAGTGAGGAATACAGCAGGAGCAGTGAGGAATACAGCAGGAGCAGTGAGGAATACAGCAGGAGCAGTGAGGAATACAGCAGGAGCAGTGAGGAATACAGCAGGAGCAGTGAGGAATACAGCAGGAGCAGTGAGGAATACAGCAGGAGCAGTGAGGAATACAGCAGGAGCAGTGAGGAATACAGCAGGAGCAGTGAGGAATACAGCAGGAGCAGTGAGGAATACAGCAGGAGCAGTGAGGAATACAGCAGGAGCAGTGAGGAATACAGCAGGAGCAGTGAGGAATACAGCAGGAGCAGTGAGGAATACAGCAGGAGCAGTGAGGAATACAGCAGGAGCAGTGAGGAATACAGCAGGAGCAGTGAGGAATACAGCAGGAGCAGTGAGGAATACAGCAGGAGCAGTGAGGAATACAGCAGGAGCAGTGAGGAATACAGCAGGAGCAGTGAGGAATACAGCAGGAGCAGTGAGGAATACAGCAGGAGCAGTGAGGAATACAGCAGGAGCAGTGAGGAATACAGCAGGAGCAGTGAGGAATACAGCAGGAGCAGTGAGGAATACAGCAGGAGCAGTGAGGAATACAGCAGGAGCAGTGAGGAATACAGCAGGAGCAGTGAGGAATACAGCAGGAGCAGTGAGGAATACAGCAGGAGCAGTGAGGAATACAGCAGGAGCAGTGAGGAATACAGCAGGAGCAGTGAGGAATACAGCAGGAGCAGTGAGGAATACAGCAGGAGCAGTGAGGAATACAGCAGGAGCAGTGAGGAATACAGCAGGAGCAGTGAGGAATACAGCAGGAGCAGTGAGGAATACAGCAGGAGCAGTGAGGAATACAGCAGGAGCAGTGAGGAATACAGCAGGAGCAGTGAGGAATACAGCAGGAGCAGTGAGGAATACAGCAGGAGCAGTGAGGAATACAGCAGGAGCAGTGAGGAATACAGCAGGAGCAGTGAGGAATACAGCAGGAGCAGTGAGGAATACAGCAGGAGCAGTGAGGAATACAGCAGGAGCAGTGAGGAATACAGCAGGAGCAGTGAGGAATACAGCAGGAGCAGTGAGGAATACAGCAGGAGCAGTGAGGAATACAGCAGGAGCAGTGAGGAATACAGCAGGAGCAGTGAGGAATACAGCAGGAGCAGTGAGGAATACAGCAGGAGCAGTGAGGAATACAGCAGGAGCAGTGAGGAATACAGCAGGAGCAGTGAGGAATACAGCAGGAGCAGTGAGGAATACAGCAGGAGCAGTGAGGAATACAGCAGGAGCAGTGAGGAATACAGCAGGAGCAGTGAGGAATACAGCAGGAGCAGTGAGGAATACAGCAGGAGCAGTGAGGAATACAGCAGGAGCAGTGAGGAATACAGCAGGAGCAGTGAGGAATACAGCAGGAGCAGTGAGGAATACAGCAGGAGCAGTGAGGAATACAGCAGGAGCAGTGAGGAATACAGCAGGAGCAGTGAGGAATACAGCAGGAGCAGTGAGGAATACAGCAGGAGCAGTGAGGAATACAGCAGGAGCAGTGAGGAATACAGCAGGAGCAGTGAGGAATACAGCAGGAGCAGTGAGGAATACAGCAGGAGCAGTGAGGAATACAGCAGGAGCAGTGAGGAATACAGCAGGAGCAGTGAGGAATACAGCAGGAGCAGTGAGGAATACAGCAGGAGCAGTGAGGAATACAGCAGGAGCAGTGAGGAATACAGCAGGAGCAGTGAGGAATACAGCAGGAGCAGTGAGGAATACAGCAGGAGCAGTGAGGAATACAGCAGGAGCAGTGAGGAATACAGCAGGAGCAGTGAGGAATACAGCAGGAGCAGTGAGGAATACAGCAGGAGCAGTGAGGAATACAGCAGGAGCAGTGAGGAATACAGCAGGAGCAGTGAGGAATACAGCAGGAGCAGTGAGGAATACAGCAGGAGCAGTGAGGAATACAGCAGGAGCAGTGAGGAATACAGCAGGAGCAGTGAGGAATACAGCAGGAGCAGTGAGGAATACAGCAGGAGCAGTGAGGAATACAGCAGGAGCAGTGAGGAATACAGCAGGAGCAGTGAGGAATACAGCAGGAGCAGTGAGGAATACAGCAGGAGCAGTGAGGAATACAGCAGGAGCAGTGAGGAATACAGCAGGAGCAGTGAGGAATACAGCAGGAGCAGTGAGGAATACAGCAGGAGCAGTGAGGAATACAGCAGGAGCAGTGAGGAATACAGCAGGAGCAGTGAGGAATACAGCAGGAGCAGTGAGGAATACAGCAGGAGCAGTGAGGAATACAGCAGGAGCAGTGAGGAATACAGCAGGAGCAGTGAGGAATACAGCAGGAGCAGTGAGGAATACAGCAGGAGCAGTGAGGAATACAGCAGGAGCAGTGAGGAATACAGCAGGAGCAGTGAGGAATACAGCAGGAGCAGTGAGGAATACAGCAGGAGCAGTGAGGAATACAGCAGGAGCAGTGAGGAATACAGCAGGAGCAGTGAGGAATACAGCAGGAGCAGTGAGGAATACAGCAGGAGCAGTGAGGAATACAGCAGGAGCAGTGAGGAATACAGCAGGAGCAGTGAGGAATACAGCAGGAGCAGTGAGGAATACAGCAGGAGCAGTGAGGAATACAGCAGGAGCAGTGAGGAATACAGCAGGAGCAGTGAGGAATACAGCAGGAGCAGTGAGGAATACAGCAGGAGCAGTGAGGAATACAGCAGGAGCAGTGAGGAATACAGCAGGAGCAGTGAGGAATACAGCAGGAGCAGTGAGGAATACAGCAGGAGCAGTGAGGAATACAGCAGGAGCAGTGAGGAATACAGCAGGAGCAGTGAGGAATACAGCAGGAGCAGTGAGGAATACAGCAGGAGCAGTGAGGAATACAGCAGGAGCAGTGAGGAATACAGCAGGAGCAGTGAGGAATACAGCAGGAGCAGTGAGGAATACAGCAGGAGCAGTGAGGAATACAGCAGGAGCAGTGAGGAATACAGCAGGAGCAGTGAGGAATACAGCAGGAGCAGTGAGGAATACAGCAGGAGCAGTGAGGAATACAGCAGGAGCAGTGAGGAATACAGCAGGAGCAGTGAGGAATACAGCAGGAGCAGTGAGGAATACAGCAGGAGCAGTGAGGAATACAGCAGGAGCAGTGAGGAATACAGCAGGAGCAGTGAGGAATACAGCAGGAGCAGTGAGGAATACAGCAGGAGCAGTGAGGAATACAGCAGGAGCAGTGAGGAATACAGCAGGAGCAGTGAGGAATACAGCAGGAGCAGTGAGGAATACAGCAGGAGCAGTGAGGAATACAGCAGGAGCAGTGAGGAATACAGCAGGAGCAGTGAGGAATACAGCAGGAGCAGTGAGGAATACAGCAGGAGCAGTGAGGAATACAGCAGGAGCAGTGAGGAATACAGCAGGAGCAGTGAGGAATACAGCAGGAGCAGTGAGGAATACAGCAGGAGCAGTGAGGAATACAGCAGGAGCAGTGAGGAATACAGCAGGAGCAGTGAGGAATACAGCAGGAGCAGTGAGGAATACAGCAGGAGCAGTGAGGAATACAGCAGGAGCAGTGAGGAATACAGCAGGAGCAGTGAGGAATACAGCAGGAGCAGTGAGGAATACAGCAGGAGCAGTGAGGAATACAGCAGGAGCAGTGAGGAATACAGCAGGAGCAGTGAGGAATACAGCAGGAGCAGTGAGGAATACAGCAGGAGCAGTGAGGAATACAGCAGGAGCAGTGAGGAATACAGCAGGAGCAGTGAGGAATACAGCAGGAGCAGTGAGGAATACAGCAGGAGCAGTGAGGAATACAGCAGGAGCAGTGAGGAATACAGCAGGAGCAGTGAGGAATACAGCAGGAGCAGTGAGGAATACAGCAGGAGCAGTGAGGAATACAGCAGGAGCAGTGAGGAATACAGCAGGAGCAGTGAGGAATACAGCAGGAGCAGTGAGGAATACAGCAGGAGCAGTGAGGAATACAGCAGGAGCAGTGAGGAATACAGCAGGAGCAGTGAGGAATACAGCAGGAGCAGTGAGGAATACAGCAGGAGCAGTGAGGAATACAGCAGGAGCAGTGAGGAATACAGCAGGAGCAGTGAGGAATACAGCAGGAGCAGTGAGGAATACAGCAGGAGCAGTGAGGAATACAGCAGGAGCAGTGAGGAATACAGCAGGAGCAGTGAGGAATACAGCAGGAGCAGTGAGGAATACAGCAGGAGCAGTGAGGAATACAGCAGGAGCAGTGAGGAATACAGCAGGAGCAGTGAGGAATACAGCAGGAGCAGTGAGGAATACAGCAGGAGCAGTGAGGAATACAGCAGGAGCAGTGAGGAATACAGCAGGAGCAGTGAGGAATACAGCAGGAGCAGTGAGGAATACAGCAGGAGCAGTGAGGAATACAGCAGGAGCAGTGAGGAATACAGCAGGAGCAGTGAGGAATACAGCAGGAGCAGTGAGGAATACAGCAGGAGCAGTGAGGAATACAGCAGGAGCAGTGAGGAATACAGCAGGAGCAGTGAGGAATACAGCAGGAGCAGTGAGGAATACAGCAGGAGCAGTGAGGAATACAGCAGGAGCAGTGAGGAATACAGCAGGAGCAGTGAGGAATACAGCAGGAGCAGTGAGGAATACAGCAGGAGCAGTGAGGAATACAGCAGGAGCAGTGAGGAATACAGCAGGAGCAGTGAGGAATACAGCAGGAGCAGTGAGGAATACAGCAGGAGCAGTGAGGAATACAGCAGGAGCAGTGAGGAATACAGCAGGAGCAGTGAGGAATACAGCAGGAGCAGTGAGGAATACAGCAGGAGCAGTGAGGAATACAGCAGGAGCAGTGAGGAATACAGCAGGAGCAGTGAGGAATACAGCAGGAGCAGTGAGGAATACAGCAGGAGCAGTGAGGAATACAGCAGGAGCAGTGAGGAATACAGCAGGAGCAGTGAGGAATACAGCAGGAGCAGTGAGGAATACAGCAGGAGCAGTGAGGAATACAGCAGGAGCAGTGAGGAATACAGCAGGAGCAGTGAGGAATACAGCAGGAGCAGTGAGGAATACAGCAGGAGCAGTGAGGAATACAGCAGGAGCAGTGAGGAATACAGCAGGAGCAGTGAGGAATACAGCAGGAGCAGTGAGGAATACAGCAGGAGCAGTGAGGAATACAGCAGGAGCAGTGAGGAATACAGCAGGAGCAGTGAGGAATACAGCAGGAGCAGTGAGGAATACAGCAGGAGCAGTGAGGAATACAGCAGGAGCAGTGAGGAATACAGCAGGAGCAGTGAGGAATACAGCAGGAGCAGTGAGGAATACAGCAGGAGCAGTGAGGAATACAGCAGGAGCAGTGAGGAATACAGCAGGAGCAGTGAGGAATACAGCAGGAGCAGTGAGGAATACAGCAGGAGCAGTGAGGAATACAGCAGGAGCAGTGAGGAATACAGCAGGAGCAGTGAGGAATACAGCAGGAGCAGTGAGGAATACAGCAGGAGCAGTGAGGAATACAGCAGGAGCAGTGAGGAATACAGCAGGAGCAGTGAGGAATACAGCAGGAGCAGTGAGGAATACAGCAGGAGCAGTGAGGAATACAGCAGGAGCAGTGAGGAATACAGCAGGAGCAGTGAGGAATACAGCAGGAGCAGTGAGGAATACAGCAGGAGCAGTGAGGAATACAGCAGGAGCAGTGAGGAATACAGCAGGAGCAGTGAGGAATACAGCAGGAGCAGTGAGGAATACAGCAGGAGCAGTGAGGAATACAGCAGGAGCAGTGAGGAATACAGCAGGAGCAGTGAGGAATACAGCAGGAGCAGTGAGGAATACAGCAGGAGCAGTGAGGAATACAGCAGGAGCAGTGAGGAATACAGCAGGAGCAGTGAGGAATACAGCAGGAGCAGTGAGGAATACAGCAGGAGCAGTGAGGAATACAGCAGGAGCAGTGAGGAATACAGCAGGAGCAGTGAGGAATACAGCAGGAGCAGTGAGGAATACAGCAGGAGCAGTGAGGAATACAGCAGGAGCAGTGAGGAATACAGCAGGAGCAGTGAGGAATACAGCAGGAGCAGTGAGGAATACAGCAGGAGCAGTGAGGAATACAGCAGGAGCAGTGAGGAATACAGCAGGAGCAGTGAGGAATACAGCAGGAGCAGTGAGGAATACAGCAGGAGCAGTGAGGAATACAGCAGGAGCAGTGAGGAATACAGCAGGAGCAGTGAGGAATACAGCAGGAGCAGTGAGGAATACAGCAGGAGCAGTGAGGAATACAGCAGGAGCAGTGAGGAATACAGCAGGAGCAGTGAGGAATACAGCAGGAGCAGTGAGGAATACAGCAGGAGCAGTGAGGAATACAGCAGGAGCAGTGAGGAATACAGCAGGAGCAGTGAGGAATACAGCAGGAGCAGTGAGGAATACAGCAGGAGCAGTGAGGAATACAGCAGGAGCAGTGAGGAATACAGCAGGAGCAGTGAGGAATACAGCAGGAGCAGTGAGGAATACAGCAGGAGCAGTGAGGAATACAGCAGGAGCAGTGAGGAATACAGCAGGAGCAGTGAGGAATACAGCAGGAGCAGTGAGGAATACAGCAGGAGCAGTGAGGAATACAGCAGGAGCAGTGAGGAATACAGCAGGAGCAGTGAGGAATACAGCAGGAGCAGTGAGGAATACAGCAGGAGCAGTGAGGAATACAGCAGGAGCAGTGAGGAATACAGCAGGAGCAGTGAGGAATACAGCAGGAGCAGTGAGGAATACAGCAGGAGCAGTGAGGAATACAGCAGGAGCAGTGAGGAATACAGCAGGAGCAGTGAGGAATACAGCAGGAGCAGTGAGGAATACAGCAGGAGCAGTGAGGAATACAGCAGGAGCAGTGAGGAATACAGCAGGAGCAGTGAGGAATACAGCAGGAGCAGTGAGGAATACAGCAGGAGCAGTGAGGAATACAGCAGGAGCAGTGAGGAATACAGCAGGAGCAGTGAGGAATACAGCAGGAGCAGTGAGGAATACAGCAGGAGCAGTGAGGAATACAGCAGGAGCAGTGAGGAATACAGCAGGAGCAGTGAGGAATACAGCAGGAGCAGTGAGGAATACAGCAGGAGCAGTGAGGAATACAGCAGGAGCAGTGAGGAATACAGCAGGAGCAGTGAGGAATACAGCAGGAGCAGTGAGGAATACAGCAGGAGCAGTGAGGAATACAGCAGGAGCAGTGAGGAATACAGCAGGAGCAGTGAGGAATACAGCAGGAGCAGTGAGGAATACAGCAGGAGCAGTGAGGAATACAGCAGGAGCAGTGAGGAATACAGCAGGAGCAGTGAGGAATACAGCAGGAGCAGTGAGGAATACAGCAGGAGCAGTGAGGAATACAGCAGGAGCAGTGAGGAATACAGCAGGAGCAGTGAGGAATACAGCAGGAGCAGTGAGGAATACAGCAGGAGCAGTGAGGAATACAGCAGGAGCAGTGAGGAATACAGCAGGAGCAGTGAGGAATACAGCAGGAGCAGTGAGGAATACAGCAGGAGCAGTGAGGAATACAGCAGGAGCAGTGAGGAATACAGCAGGAGCAGTGAGGAATACAGCAGGAGCAGTGAGGAATACAGCAGGAGCAGTGAGGAATACAGCAGGAGCAGTGAGGAATACAGCAGGAGCAGTGAGGAATACAGCAGGAGCAGTGAGGAATACAGCAGGAGCAGTGAGGAATACAGCAGGAGCAGTGAGGAATACAGCAGGAGCAGTGAGGAATACAGCAGGAGCAGTGAGGAATACAGCAGGAGCAGTGAGGAATACAGCAGGAGCAGTGAGGAATACAGCAGGAGCAGTGAGGAATACAGCAGGAGCAGTGAGGAATACAGCAGGAGCAGTGAGGAATACAGCAGGAGCAGTGAGGAATACAGCAGGAGCAGTGAGGAATACAGCAGGAGCAGTGAGGAATACAGCAGGAGCAGTGAGGAATACAGCAGGAGCAGTGAGGAATACAGCAGGAGCAGTGAGGAATACAGCAGGAGCAGTGAGGAATACAGCAGGAGCAGTGAGGAATACAGCAGGAGCAGTGAGGAATACAGCAGGAGCAGTGAGGAATACAGCAGGAGCAGTGAGGAATACAGCAGGAGCAGTGAGGAATACAGCAGGAGCAGTGAGGAATACAGCAGGAGCAGTGAGGAATACAGCAGGAGCAGTGAGGAATACAGCAGGAGCAGTGAGGAATACAGCAGGAGCAGTGAGGAATACAGCAGGAGCAGTGAGGAATACAGCAGGAGCAGTGAGGAATACAGCAGGAGCAGTGAGGAATACAGCAGGAGCAGTGAGGAATACAGCAGGAGCAGTGAGGAATACAGCAGGAGCAGTGAGGAATACAGCAGGAGCAGTGAGGAATACAGCAGGAGCAGTGAGGAATACAGCAGGAGCAGTGAGGAATACAGCAGGAGCAGTGAGGAATACAGCAGGAGCAGTGAGGAATACAGCAGGAGCAGTGAGGAATACAGCAGGAGCAGTGAGGAATACAGCAGGAGCAGTGAGGAATACAGCAGGAGCAGTGAGGAATACAGCAGGAGCAGTGAGGAATACAGCAGGAGCAGTGAGGAATACAGCAGGAGCAGTGAGGAATACAGCAGGAGCAGTGAGGAATACAGCAGGAGCAGTGAGGAATACAGCAGGAGCAGTGAGGAATACAGCAGGAGCAGTGAGGAATACAGCAGGAGCAGTGAGGAATACAGCAGGAGCAGTGAGGAATACAGCAGGAGCAGTGAGGAATACAGCAGGAGCAGTGAGGAATACAGCAGGAGCAGTGAGGAATACAGCAGGAGCAGTGAGGAATACAGCAGGAGCAGTGAGGAATACAGCAGGAGCAGTGAGGAATACAGCAGGAGCAGTGAGGAATACAGCAGGAGCAGTGAGGAATACAGCAGGAGCAGTGAGGAATACAGCAGGAGCAGTGAGGAATACAGCAGGAGCAGTGAGGAATACAGCAGGAGCAGTGAGGAATACAGCAGGAGCAGTGAGGAATACAGCAGGAGCAGTGAGGAATACAGCAGGAGCAGTGAGGAATACAGCAGGAGCAGTGAGGAATACAGCAGGAGCAGTGAGGAATACAGCAGGAGCAGTGAGGAATACAGCAGGAGCAGTGAGGAATACAGCAGGAGCAGTGAGGAATACAGCAGGAGCAGTGAGGAATACAGCAGGAGCAGTGAGGAATACAGCAGGAGCAGTGAGGAATACAGCAGGAGCAGTGAGGAATACAGCAGGAGCAGTGAGGAATACAGCAGGAGCAGTGAGGAATACAGCAGGAGCAGTGAGGAATACAGCAGGAGCAGTGAGGAATACAGCAGGAGCAGTGAGGAATACAGCAGGAGCAGTGAGGAATACAGCAGGAGCAGTGAGGAATACAGCAGGAGCAGTGAGGAATACAGCAGGAGCAGTGAGGAATACAGCAGGAGCAGTGAGGAATACAGCAGGAGCAGTGAGGAATACAGCAGGAGCAGTGAGGAATACAGCAGGAGCAGTGAGGAATACAGCAGGAGCAGTGAGGAATACAGCAGGAGCAGTGAGGAATACAGCAGGAGCAGTGAGGAATACAGCAGGAGCAGTGAGGAATACAGCAGGAGCAGTGAGGAATACAGCAGGAGCAGTGAGGAATACAGCAGGAGCAGTGAGGAATACAGCAGGAGCAGTGAGGAATACAGCAGGAGCAGTGAGGAATACAGCAGGAGCAGTGAGGAATACAGCAGGAGCAGTGAGGAATACAGCAGGAGCAGTGAGGAATACAGCAGGAGCAGTGAGGAATACAGCAGGAGCAGTGAGGAATACAGCAGGAGCAGTGAGGAATACAGCAGGAGCAGTGAGGAATACAGCAGGAGCAGTGAGGAATACAGCAGGAGCAGTGAGGAATACAGCAGGAGCAGTGAGGAATACAGCAGGAGCAGTGAGGAATACAGCAGGAGCAGTGAGGAATACAGCAGGAGCAGTGAGGAATACAGCAGGAGCAGTGAGGAATACAGCAGGAGCAGTGAGGAATACAGCAGGAGCAGTGAGGAATACAGCAGGAGCAGTGAGGAATACAGCAGGAGCAGTGAGGAATACAGCAGGAGCAGTGAGGAATACAGCAGGAGCAGTGAGGAATACAGCAGGAGCAGTGAGGAATACAGCAGGAGCAGTGAGGAATACAGCAGGAGCAGTGAGGAATACAGCAGGAGCAGTGAGGAATACAGCAGGAGCAGTGAGGAATACAGCAGGAGCAGTGAGGAATACAGCAGGAGCAGTGAGGAATACAGCAGGAGCAGTGAGGAATACAGCAGGAGCAGTGAGGAATACAGCAGGAGCAGTGAGGAATACAGCAGGAGCAGTGAGGAATACAGCAGGAGCAGTGAGGAATACAGCAGGAGCAGTGAGGAATACAGCAGGAGCAGTGAGGAATACAGCAGGAGCAGTGAGGAATACAGCAGGAGCAGTGAGGAATACAGCAGGAGCAGTGAGGAATACAGCAGGAGCAGTGAGGAATACAGCAGGAGCAGTGAGGAATACAGCAGGAGCAGTGAGGAATACAGCAGGAGCAGTGAGGAATACAGCAGGAGCAGTGAGGAATACAGCAGGAGCAGTGAGGAATACAGCAGGAGCAGTGAGGAATACAGCAGGAGCAGTGAGGAATACAGCAGGAGCAGTGAGGAATACAGCAGGAGCAGTGAGGAATACAGCAGGAGCAGTGAGGAATACAGCAGGAGCAGTGAGGAATACAGCAGGAGCAGTGAGGAATACAGCAGGAGCAGTGAGGAATACAGCAGGAGCAGTGAGGAATACAGCAGGAGCAGTGAGGAATACAGCAGGAGCAGTGAGGAATACAGCAGGAGCAGTGAGGAATACAGCAGGAGCAGTGAGGAATACAGCAGGAGCAGTGAGGAATACAGCAGGAGCAGTGAGGAATACAGCAGGAGCAGTGAGGAATACAGCAGGAGCAGTGAGGAATACAGCAGGAGCAGTGAGGAATACAGCAGGAGCAGTGAGGAATACAGCAGGAGCAGTGAGGAATACAGCAGGAGCAGTGAGGAATACAGCAGGAGCAGTGAGGAATACAGCAGGAGCAGTGAGGAATACAGCAGGAGCAGTGAGGAATACAGCAGGAGCAGTGAGGAATACAGCAGGAGCAGTGAGGAATACAGCAGGAGCAGTGAGGAATACAGCAGGAGCAGTGAGGAATACAGCAGGAGCAGTGAGGAATACAGCAGGAGCAGTGAGGAATACAGCAGGAGCAGTGAGGAATACAGCAGGAGCAGTGAGGAATACAGCAGGAGCAGTGAGGAATACAGCAGGAGCAGTGAGGAATACAGCAGGAGCAGTGAGGAATACAGCAGGAGCAGTGAGGAATACAGCAGGAGCAGTGAGGAATACAGCAGGAGCAGTGAGGAATACAGCAGGAGCAGTGAGGAATACAGCAGGAGCAGTGAGGAATACAGCAGGAGCAGTGAGGAATACAGCAGGAGCAGTGAGGAATACAGCAGGAGCAGTGAGGAATACAGCAGGAGCAGTGAGGAATACAGCAGGAGCAGTGAGGAATACAGCAGGAGCAGTGAGGAATACAGCAGGAGCAGTGAGGAATACAGCAGGAGCAGTGAGGAATACAGCAGGAGCAGTGAGGAATACAGCAGGAGCAGTGAGGAATACAGCAGGAGCAGTGAGGAATACAGCAGGAGCAGTGAGGAATACAGCAGGAGCAGTGAGGAATACAGCAGGAGCAGTGAGGAATACAGCAGGAGCAGTGAGGAATACAGCAGGAGCAGTGAGGAATACAGCAGGAGCAGTGAGGAATACAGCAGGAGCAGTGAGGAATACAGCAGGAGCAGTGAGGAATACAGCAGGAGCAGTGAGGAATACAGCAGGAGCAGTGAGGAATACAGCAGGAGCAGTGAGGAATACAGCAGGAGCAGTGAGGAATACAGCAGGAGCAGTGAGGAATACAGCAGGAGCAGTGAGGAATACAGCAGGAGCAGTGAGGAATACAGCAGGAGCAGTGAGGAATACAGCAGGAGCAGTGAGGAATACAGCAGGAGCAGTGAGGAATACAGCAGGAGCAGTGAGGAATACAGCAGGAGCAGTGAGGAATACAGCAGGAGCAGTGAGGAATACAGCAGGAGCAGTGAGGAATACAGCAGGAGCAGTGAGGAATACAGCAGGAGCAGTGAGGAATACAGCAGGAGCAGTGAGGAATACAGCAGGAGCAGTGAGGAATACAGCAGGAGCAGTGAGGAATACAGCAGGAGCAGTGAGGAATACAGCAGGAGCAGTGAGGAATACAGCAGGAGCAGTGAGGAATACAGCAGGAGCAGTGAGGAATACAGCAGGAGCAGTGAGGAATACAGCAGGAGCAGTGAGGAATACAGCAGGAGCAGTGAGGAATACAGCAGGAGCAGTGAGGAATACAGCAGGAGCAGTGAGGAATACAGCAGGAGCAGTGAGGAATACAGCAGGAGCAGTGAGGAATACAGCAGGAGCAGTGAGGAATACAGCAGGAGCAGTGAGGAATACAGCAGGAGCAGTGAGGAATACAGCAGGAGCAGTGAGGAATACAGCAGGAGCAGTGAGGAATACAGCAGGAGCAGTGAGGAATACAGCAGGAGCAGTGAGGAATACAGCAGGAGCAGTGAGGAATACAGCAGGAGCAGTGAGGAATACAGCAGGAGCAGTGAGGAATACAGCAGGAGCAGTGAGGAATACAGCAGGAGCAGTGAGGAATACAGCAGGAGCAGTGAGGAATACAGCAGGAGCAGTGAGGAATACAGCAGGAGCAGTGAGGAATACAGCAGGAGCAGTGAGGAATACAGCAGGAGCAGTGAGGAATACAGCAGGAGCAGTGAGGAATACAGCAGGAGCAGTGAGGAATACAGCAGGAGCAGTGAGGAATACAGCAGGAGCAGTGAGGAATACAGCAGGAGCAGTGAGGAATACAGCAGGAGCAGTGAGGAATACAGCAGGAGCAGTGAGGAATACAGCAGGAGCAGTGAGGAATACAGCAGGAGCAGTGAGGAATACAGCAGGAGCAGTGAGGAATACAGCAGGAGCAGTGAGGAATACAGCAGGAGCAGTGAGGAATACAGCAGGAGCAGTGAGGAATACAGCAGGAGCAGTGAGGAATACAGCAGGAGCAGTGAGGAATACAGCAGGAGCAGTGAGGAATACAGCAGGAGCAGTGAGGAATACAGCAGGAGCAGTGAGGAATACAGCAGGAGCAGTGAGGAATACAGCAGGAGCAGTGAGGAATACAGCAGGAGCAGTGAGGAATACAGCAGGAGCAGTGAGGAATACAGCAGGAGCAGTGAGGAATACAGCAGGAGCAGTGAGGAATACAGCAGGAGCAGTGAGGAATACAGCAGGAGCAGTGAGGAATACAGCAGGAGCAGTGAGGAATACAGCAGGAGCAGTGAGGAATACAGCAGGAGCAGTGAGGAATACAGCAGGAGCAGTGAGGAATACAGCAGGAGCAGTGAGGAATACAGCAGGAGCAGTGAGGAATACAGCAGGAGCAGTGAGGAATACAGCAGGAGCAGTGAGGAATACAGCAGGAGCAGTGAGGAATACAGCAGGAGCAGTGAGGAATACAGCAGGAGCAGTGAGGAATACAGCAGGAGCAGTGAGGAATACAGCAGGAGCAGTGAGGAATACAGCAGGAGCAGTGAGGAATACAGCAGGAGCAGTGAGGAATACAGCAGGAGCAGTGAGGAATACAGCAGGAGCAGTGAGGAATACAGCAGGAGCAGTGAGGAATACAGCAGGAGCAGTGAGGAATACAGCAGGAGCAGTGAGGAATACAGCAGGAGCAGTGAGGAATACAGCAGGAGCAGTGAGGAATACAGCAGGAGCAGTGAGGAATACAGCAGGAGCAGTGAGGAATACAGCAGGAGCAGTGAGGAATACAGCAGGAGCAGTGAGGAATACAGCAGGAGCAGTGAGGAATACAGCAGGAGCAGTGAGGAATACAGCAGGAGCAGTGAGGAATACAGCAGGAGCAGTGAGGAATACAGCAGGAGCAGTGAGGAATACAGCAGGAGCAGTGAGGAATACAGCAGGAGCAGTGAGGAATACAGCAGGAGCAGTGAGGAATACAGCAGGAGCAGTGAGGAATACAGCAGGAGCAGTGAGGAATACAGCAGGAGCAGTGAGGAATACAGCAGGAGCAGTGAGGAATACAGCAGGAGCAGTGAGGAATACAGCAGGAGCAGTGAGGAATACAGCAGGAGCAGTGAGGAATACAGCAGGAGCAGTGAGGAATACAGCAGGAGCAGTGAGGAATACAGCAGGAGCAGTGAGGAATACAGCAGGAGCAGTGAGGAATACAGCAGGAGCAGTGAGGAATACAGCAGGAGCAGTGAGGAATACAGCAGGAGCAGTGAGGAATACAGCAGGAGCAGTGAGGAATACAGCAGGAGCAGTGAGGAATACAGCAGGAGCAGTGAGGAATACAGCAGGAGCAGTGAGGAATACAGCAGGAGCAGTGAGGAATACAGCAGGAGCAGTGAGGAATACAGCAGGAGCAGTGAGGAATACAGCAGGAGCAGTGAGGAATACAGCAGGAGCAGTGAGGAATACAGCAGGAGCAGTGAGGAATACAGCAGGAGCAGTGAGGAATACAGCAGGAGCAGTGAGGAATACAGCAGGAGCAGTGAGGAATACAGCAGGAGCAGTGAGGAATACAGCAGGAGCAGTGAGGAATACAGCAGGAGCAGTGAGGAATACAGCAGGAGCAGTGAGGAATACAGCAGGAGCAGTGAGGAATACAGCAGGAGCAGTGAGGAATACAGCAGGAGCAGTGAGGAATACAGCAGGAGCAGTGAGGAATACAGCAGGAGCAGTGAGGAATACAGCAGGAGCAGTGAGGAATACAGCAGGAGCAGTGAGGAATACAGCAGGAGCAGTGAGGAATACAGCAGGAGCAGTGAGGAATACAGCAGGAGCAGTGAGGAATACAGCAGGAGCAGTGAGGAATACAGCAGGAGCAGTGAGGAATACAGCAGGAGCAGTGAGGAATACAGCAGGAGCAGTGAGGAATACAGCAGGAGCAGTGAGGAATACAGCAGGAGCAGTGAGGAATACAGCAGGAGCAGTGAGGAATACAGCAGGAGCAGTGAGGAATACAGCAGGAGCAGTGAGGAATACAGCAGGAGCAGTGAGGAATACAGCAGGAGCAGTGAGGAATACAGCAGGAGCAGTGAGGAATACAGCAGGAGCAGTGAGGAATACAGCAGGAGCAGTGAGGAATACAGCAGGAGCAGTGAGGAATACAGCAGGAGCAGTGAGGAATACAGCAGGAGCAGTGAGGAATACAGCAGGAGCAGTGAGGAATACAGCAGGAGCAGTGAGGAATACAGCAGGAGCAGTGAGGAATACAGCAGGAGCAGTGAGGAATACAGCAGGAGCAGTGAGGAATACAGCAGGAGCAGTGAGGAATACAGCAGGAGCAGTGAGGAATACAGCAGGAGCAGTGAGGAATACAGCAGGAGCAGTGAGGAATACAGCAGGAGCAGTGAGGAATACAGCAGGAGCAGTGAGGAATACAGCAGGAGCAGTGAGGAATACAGCAGGAGCAGTGAGGAATACAGCAGGAGCAGTGAGGAATACAGCAGGAGCAGTGAGGAATACAGCAGGAGCAGTGAGGAATACAGCAGGAGCAGTGAGGAATACAGCAGGAGCAGTGAGGAATACAGCAGGAGCAGTGAGGAATACAGCAGGAGCAGTGAGGAATACAGCAGGAGCAGTGAGGAATACAGCAGGAGCAGTGAGGAATACAGCAGGAGCAGTGAGGAATACAGCAGGAGCAGTGAGGAATACAGCAGGAGCAGTGAGGAATACAGCAGGAGCAGTGAGGAATACAGCAGGAGCAGTGAGGAATACAGCAGGAGCAGTGAGGAATACAGCAGGAGCAGTGAGGAATACAGCAGGAGCAGTGAGGAATACAGCAGGAGCAGTGAGGAATACAGCAGGAGCAGTGAGGAATACAGCAGGAGCAGTGAGGAATACAGCAGGAGCAGTGAGGAATACAGCAGGAGCAGTGAGGAATACAGCAGGAGCAGTGAGGAATACAGCAGGAGCAGTGAGGAATACAGCAGGAGCAGTGAGGAATACAGCAGGAGCAGTGAGGAATACAGCAGGAGCAGTGAGGAATACAGCAGGAGCAGTGAGGAATACAGCAGGAGCAGTGAGGAATACAGCAGGAGCAGTGAGGAATACAGCAGGAGCAGTGAGGAATACAGCAGGAGCAGTGAGGAATACAGCAGGAGCAGTGAGGAATACAGCAGGAGCAGTGAGGAATACAGCAGGAGCAGTGAGGAATACAGCAGGAGCAGTGAGGAATACAGCAGGAGCAGTGAGGAATACAGCAGGAGCAGTGAGGAATACAGCAGGAGCAGTGAGGAATACAGCAGGAGCAGTGAGGAATACAGCAGGAGCAGTGAGGAATACAGCAGGAGCAGTGAGGAATACAGCAGGAGCAGTGAGGAATACAGCAGGAGCAGTGAGGAATACAGCAGGAGCAGTGAGGAATACAGCAGGAGCAGTGAGGAATACAGCAGGAGCAGTGAGGAATACAGCAGGAGCAGTGAGGAATACAGCAGGAGCAGT
The DNA here is from genome assembly GCA_030390025.1 of Squalus acanthias. NCBI lineage: Eukaryota > Metazoa > Chordata > Chondrichthyes > Squaliformes > Squalidae > Squalus > Squalus acanthias. The sequence continues at coordinate 29,956 of JASTWF010001257.1, read as the reverse complement.
GAGGAATACAGCAGGAGCAGTGAGGAATACAGCAGGAGCAGTGAGGAATACAGCAGGAGCAGTGAGGAATACAGCAGGAGCAGTGAGGAATACAGCAGGAGCAGTGAGGAATACAGCAGGAGCAGTGAGGAATACAGCAGGAGCAGTGAGGAATACAGCAGGAGCAGTGAGGAATACAGCAGGAGCAGTGAGGAATACAGCAGGAGCAGTGAGGAATACAGCAGGAGCAGTGAGGAATACAGCAGGAGCAGTGAGGAATACAGCAGGAGCAGTGAGGAATACAGCAGGAGCAGTGAGGAATACAGCAGGAGCAGTGAGGAATACAGCAGGAGCAGTGAGGAATACAGCAGGAGCAGTGAGGAATACAGCAGGAGCAGTGAGGAATACAGCAGGAGCAGTGAGGAATACAGCAGGAGCAGTGAGGAATACAGCAGGAGCAGTGAGGAATACAGCAGGAGCAGTGAGGAATACAGCAGGAGCAGTGAGGAATACAGCAGGAGCAGTGAGGAATACAGCAGGAGCAGTGAGGAATACAGCAGGAGCAGTGAGGAATACAGCAGGAGCAGTGAGGAATACAGCAGGAGCAGTGAGGAATACAGCAGGAGCAGTGAGGAATACAGCAGGAGCAGTGAGGAATACAGCAGGAGCAGTGAGGAATACAGCAGGAGCAGTGAGGAATACAGCAGGAGCAGTGAGGAATACAGCAGGAGCAGTGAGGAATACAGCAGGAGCAGTGAGGAATACAGCAGGAGCAGTGAGGAATACAGCAGGAGCAGTGAGGAATACAGCAGGAGCAGTGAGGAATACAGCAGGAGCAGTGAGGAATACAGCAGGAGCAGTGAGGAATACAGCAGGAGCAGTGAGGAATACAGCAGGAGCAGTGAGGAATACAGCAGGAGCAGTGAGGAATACAGCAGGAGCAGTGAGGAATACAGCAGGAGCAGTGAGGAATACAGCAGGAGCAGTGAGGAATACAGCAGGAGCAGTGAGGAATACAGCAGGAGCAGTGAGGAATACAGCAGGAGCAGTGAGGAATACAGCAGGAGCAGTGAGGAATACAGCAGGAGCAGTGAGGAATACAGCAGGAGCAGTGAGGAATACAGCAGGAGCAGTGAGGAATACAGCAGGAGCAGTGAGGAATACAGCAGGAGCAGTGAGGAATACAGCAGGAGCAGTGAGGAATACAGCAGGAGCAGTGAGGAATACAGCAGGAGCAGTGAGGAATACAGCAGGAGCAGTGAGGAATACAGCAGGAGCAGTGAGGAATACAGCAGGAGCAGTGAGGAATACAGCAGGAGCAGTGAGGAATACAGCAGGAGCAGTGAGGAATACAGCAGGAGCAGTGAGGAATACAGCAGGAGCAGTGAGGAATACAGCAGGAGCAGTGAGGAATACAGCAGGAGCAGTGAGGAATACAGCAGGAGCAGTGAGGAATACAGCAGGAGCAGTGAGGAATACAGCAGGAGCAGTGAGGAATACAGCAGGAGCAGTGAGGAATACAGCAGGAGCAGTGAGGAATACAGCAGGAGCAGTGAGGAATACAGCAGGAGCAGTGAGGAATACAGCAGGAGCAGTGAGGAATACAGCAGGAGCAGTGAGGAATACAGCAGGAGCAGTGAGGAATACAGCAGGAGCAGTGAGGAATACAGCAGGAGCAGTGAGGAATACAGCAGGAGCAGTGAGGAATACAGCAGGAGCAGTGAGGAATACAGCAGGAGCAGTGAGGAATACAGCAGGAGCAGTGAGGAATACAGCAGGAGCAGTGAGGAATACAGCAGGAGCAGTGAGGAATACAGCAGGAGCAGTGAGGAATACAGCAGGAGCAGTGAGGAATACAGCAGGAGCAGTGAGGAATACAGCAGGAGCAGTGAGGAATACAGCAGGAGCAGTGAGGAATACAGCAGGAGCAGTGAGGAATACAGCAGGAGCAGTGAGGAATACAGCAGGAGCAGTGAGGAATACAGCAGGAGCAGTGAGGAATACAGCAGGAGCAGTGAGGAATACAGCAGGAGCAGTGAGGAATACAGCAGGAGCAGTGAGGAATACAGCAGGAGCAGTGAGGAATACAGCAGGAGCAGTGAGGAATACAGCAGGAGCAGTGAGGAATACAGCAGGAGCAGTGAGGAATACAGCAGGAGCAGTGAGGAATACAGCAGGAGCAGTGAGGAATACAGCAGGAGCAGTGAGGAATACAGCAGGAGCAGTGAGGAATACAGCAGGAGCAGTGAGGAATACAGCAGGAGCAGTGAGGAATACAGCAGGAGCAGTGAGGAATACAGCAGGAGCAGTGAGGAATACAGCAGGAGCAGTGAGGAATACAGCAGGAGCAGTGAGGAATACAGCAGGAGCAGTGAGGAATACAGCAGGAGCAGTGAGGAATACAGCAGGAGCAGTGAGGAATACAGCAGGAGCAGTGAGGAATACAGCAGGAGCAGTGAGGAATACAGCAGGAGCAGTGAGGAATACAGCAGGAGCAGTGAGGAATACAGCAGGAGCAGTGAGGAATACAGCAGGAGCAGTGAGGAATACAGCAGGAGCAGTGAGGAATACAGCAGGAGCAGTGAGGAATACAGCAGGAGCAGTGAGGAATACAGCAGGAGCAGTGAGGAATACAGCAGGAGCAGTGAGGAATACAGCAGGAGCAGTGAGGAATACAGCAGGAGCAGTGAGGAATACAGCAGGAGCAGTGAGGAATACAGCAGGAGCAGTGAGGAATACAGCAGGAGCAGTGAGGAATACAGCAGGAGCAGTGAGGAATACAGCAGGAGCAGTGAGGAATACAGCAGGAGCAGTGAGGAATACAGCAGGAGCAGTGAGGAATACAGCAGGAGCAGTGAGGAATACAGCAGGAGCAGTGAGGAATACAGCAGGAGCAGTGAGGAATACAGCAGGAGCAGTGAGGAATACAGCAGGAGCAGTGAGGAATACAGCAGGAGCAGTGAGGAATACAGCAGGAGCAGTGAGGAATACAGCAGGAGCAGTGAGGAATACAGCAGGAGCAGTGAGGAATACAGCAGGAGCAGTGAGGAATACAGCAGGAGCAGTGAGGAATACAGCAGGAGCAGTGAGGAATACAGCAGGAGCAGTGAGGAATACAGCAGGAGCAGTGAGGAATACAGCAGGAGCAGTGAGGAATACAGCAGGAGCAGTGAGGAATACAGCAGGAGCAGTGAGGAATACAGCAGGAGCAGTGAGGAATACAGCAGGAGCAGTGAGGAATACAGCAGGAGCAGTGAGGAATACAGCAGGAGCAGTGAGGAATACAGCAGGAGCAGTGAGGAATACAGCAGGAGCAGTGAGGAATACAGCAGGAGCAGTGAGGAATACAGCAGGAGCAGTGAGGAATACAGCAGGAGCAGTGAGGAATACAGCAGGAGCAGTGAGGAATACAGCAGGAGCAGTGAGGAATACAGCAGGAGCAGTGAGGAATACAGCAGGAGCAGTGAGGAATACAGCAGGAGCAGTGAGGAATACAGCAGGAGCAGTGAGGAATACAGCAGGAGCAGTGAGGAATACAGCAGGAGCAGTGAGGAATACAGCAGGAGCAGTGAGGAATACAGCAGGAGCAGTGAGGAATACAGCAGGAGCAGTGAGGAATACAGCAGGAGCAGTGAGGAATACAGCAGGAGCAGTGAGGAATACAGCAGGAGCAGTGAGGAATACAGCAGGAGCAGTGAGGAATACAGCAGGAGCAGTGAGGAATACAGCAGGAGCAGTGAGGAATACAGCAGGAGCAGTGAGGAATACAGCAGGAGCAGTGAGGAATACAGCAGGAGCAGTGAGGAATACAGCAGGAGCAGTGAGGAATACAGCAGGAGCAGTGAGGAATACAGCAGGAGCAGTGAGGAATACAGCAGGAGCAGTGAGGAATACAGCAGGAGCAGTGAGGAATACAGCAGGAGCAGTGAGGAATACAGCAGGAGCAGTGAGGAATACAGCAGGAGCAGTGAGGAATACAGCAGGAGCAGTGAGGAATACAGCAGGAGCAGTGAGGAATACAGCAGGAGCAGTGAGGAATACAGCAGGAGCAGTGAGGAATACAGCAGGAGCAGTGAGGAATACAGCAGGAGCAGTGAGGAATACAGCAGGAGCAGTGAGGAATACAGCAGGAGCAGTGAGGAATACAGCAGGAGCAGTGAGGAATACAGCAGGAGCAGTGAGGAATACAGCAGGAGCAGTGAGGAATACAGCAGGAGCAGTGAGGAATACAGCAGGAGCAGTGAGGAATACAGCAGGAGCAGTGAGGAATACAGCAGGAGCAGTGAGGAATACAGCAGGAGCAGTGAGGAATACAGCAGGAGCAGTGAGGAATACAGCAGGAGCAGTGAGGAATACAGCAGGAGCAGTGAGGAATACAGCAGGAGCAGTGAGGAATACAGCAGGAGCAGTGAGGAATACAGCAGGAGCAGTGAGGAATACAGCAGGAGCAGTGAGGAATACAGCAGGAGCAGTGAGGAATACAGCAGGAGCAGTGAGGAATACAGCAGGAGCAGTGAGGAATACAGCAGGAGCAGTGAGGAATACAGCAGGAGCAGTGAGGAATACAGCAGGAGCAGTGAGGAATACAGCAGGAGCAGTGAGGAATACAGCAGGAGCAGTGAGGAATACAGCAGGAGCAGTGAGGAATACAGCAGGAGCAGTGAGGAATACAGCAGGAGCAGTGAGGAATACAGCAGGAGCAGTGAGGAATACAGCAGGAGCAGTGAGGAATACAGCAGGAGCAGTGAGGAATACAGCAGGAGCAGTGAGGAATACAGCAGGAGCAGTGAGGAATACAGCAGGAGCAGTGAGGAATACAGCAGGAGCAGTGAGGAATACAGCAGGAGCAGTGAGGAATACAGCAGGAGCAGTGAGGAATACAGCAGGAGCAGTGAGGAATACAGCAGGAGCAGTGAGGAATACAGCAGGAGCAGTGAGGAATACAGCAGGAGCAGTGAGGAATACAGCAGGAGCAGTGAGGAATACAGCAGGAGCAGTGAGGAATACAGCAGGAGCAGTGAGGAATACAGCAGGAGCAGTGAGGAATACAGCAGGAGCAGTGAGGAATACAGCAGGAGCAGTGAGGAATACAGCAGGAGCAGTGAGGAATACAGCAGGAGCAGTGAGGAATACAGCAGGAGCAGTGAGGAATACAGCAGGAGCAGTGAGGAATACAGCAGGAGCAGTGAGGAATACAGCAGGAGCAGTGAGGAATACAGCAGGAGCAGTGAGGAATACAGCAGGAGCAGTGAGGAATACAGCAGGAGCAGTGAGGAATACAGCAGGAGCAGTGAGGAATACAGCAGGAGCAGTGAGGAATACAGCAGGAGCAGTGAGGAATACAGCAGGAGCAGTGAGGAATACAGCAGGAGCAGTGAGGAATACAGCAGGAGCAGTGAGGAATACAGCAGGAGCAGTGAGGAATACAGCAGGAGCAGTGAGGAATACAGCAGGAGCAGTGAGGAATACAGCAGGAGCAGTGAGGAATACAGCAGGAGCAGTGAGGAATACAGCAGGAGCAGTGAGGAATACAGCAGGAGCAGTGAGGAATACAGCAGGAGCAGTGAGGAATACAGCAGGAGCAGTGAGGAATACAGCAGGAGCAGTGAGGAATACAGCAGGAGCAGTGAGGAATACAGCAGGAGCAGTGAGGAATACAGCAGGAGCAGTGAGGAATACAGCAGGAGCAGTGAGGAATACAGCAGGAGCAGTGAGGAATACAGCAGGAGCAGTGAGGAATACAGCAGGAGCAGTGAGGAATACAGCAGGAGCAGTGAGGAATACAGCAGGAGCAGTGAGGAATACAGCAGGAGCAGTGAGGAATACAGCAGGAGCAGTGAGGAATACAGCAGGAGCAGTGAGGAATACAGCAGGAGCAGTGAGGAATACAGCAGGAGCAGTGAGGAATACAGCAGGAGCAGTGAGGAATACAGCAGGAGCAGTGAGGAATACAGCAGGAGCAGTGAGGAATACAGCAGGAGCAGTGAGGAATACAGCAGGAGCAGTGAGGAATACAGCAGGAGCAGTGAGGAATACAGCAGGAGCAGTGAGGAATACAGCAGGAGCAGTGAGGAATACAGCAGGAGCAGTGAGGAATACAGCAGGAGCAGTGAGGAATACAGCAGGAGCAGTGAGGAATACAGCAGGAGCAGTGAGGAATACAGCAGGAGCAGTGAGGAATACAGCAGGAGCAGTGAGGAATACAGCAGGAGCAGTGAGGAATACAGCAGGAGCAGTGAGGAATACAGCAGGAGCAGTGAGGAATACAGCAGGAGCAGTGAGGAATACAGCAGGAGCAGTGAGGAATACAGCAGGAGCAGTGAGGAATACAGCAGGAGCAGTGAGGAATACAGCAGGAGCAGTGAGGAATACAGCAGGAGCAGTGAGGAATACAGCAGGAGCAGTGAGGAATACAGCAGGAGCAGTGAGGAATACAGCAGGAGCAGTGAGGAATACAGCAGGAGCAGTGAGGAATACAGCAGGAGCAGTGAGGAATACAGCAGGAGCAGTGAGGAATACAGCAGGAGCAGTGAGGAATACAGCAGGAGCAGTGAGGAATACAGCAGGAGCAGTGAGGAATACAGCAGGAGCAGTGAGGAATACAGCAGGAGCAGTGAGGAATACAGCAGGAGCAGTGAGGAATACAGCAGGAGCAGTGAGGAATACAGCAGGAGCAGTGAGGAATACAGCAGGAGCAGTGAGGAATACAGCAGGAGCAGTGAGGAATACAGCAGGAGCAGTGAGGAATACAGCAGGAGCAGTGAGGAATACAGCAGGAGCAGTGAGGAATACAGCAGGAGCAGTGAGGAATACAGCAGGAGCAGTGAGGAATACAGCAGGAGCAGTGAGGAATACAGCAGGAGCAGTGAGGAATACAGCAGGAGCAGTGAGGAATACAGCAGGAGCAGTGAGGAATACAGCAGGAGCAGTGAGGAATACAGCAGGAGCAGTGAGGAATACAGCAGGAGCAGTGAGGAATACAGCAGGAGCAGTGAGGAATACAGCAGGAGCAGTGAGGAATACAGCAGGAGCAGTGAGGAATACAGCAGGAGCAGTGAGGAATACAGCAGGAGCAGTGAGGAATACAGCAGGAGCAGTGAGGAATACAGCAGGAGCAGTGAGGAATACAGCAGGAGCAGTGAGGAATACAGCAGGAGCAGTGAGGAATACAGCAGGAGCAGTGAGGAATACAGCAGGAGCAGTGAGGAATACAGCAGGAGCAGTGAGGAATACAGCAGGAGCAGTGAGGAATACAGCAGGAGCAGTGAGGAATACAGCAGGAGCAGTGAGGAATACAGCAGGAGCAGTGAGGAATACAGCAGGAGCAGTGAGGAATACAGCAGGAGCAGTGAGGAATACAGCAGGAGCAGTGAGGAATACAGCAGGAGCAGTGAGGAATACAGCAGGAGCAGTGAGGAATACAGCAGGAGCAGTGAGGAATACAGCAGGAGCAGTGAGGAATACAGCAGGAGCAGTGAGGAATACAGCAGGAGCAGTGAGGAATACAGCAGGAGCAGTGAGGAATACAGCAGGAGCAGTGAGGAATACAGCAGGAGCAGTGAGGAATACAGCAGGAGCAGTGAGGAATACAGCAGGAGCAGTGAGGAATACAGCAGGAGCAGTGAGGAATACAGCAGGAGCAGTGAGGAATACAGCAGGAGCAGTGAGGAATACAGCAGGAGCAGTGAGGAATACAGCAGGAGCAGTGAGGAATACAGCAGGAGCAGTGAGGAATACAGCAGGAGCAGTGAGGAATACAGCAGGAGCAGTGAGGAATACAGCAGGAGCAGTGAGGAATACAGCAGGAGCAGTGAGGAATACAGCAGGAGCAGTGAGGAATACAGCAGGAGCAGTGAGGAATACAGCAGGAGCAGTGAGGAATACAGCAGGAGCAGTGAGGAATACAGCAGGAGCAGTGAGGAATACAGCAGGAGCAGTGAGGAATACAGCAGGAGCAGTGAGGAATACAGCAGGAGCAGTGAGGAATACAGCAGGAGCAGTGAGGAATACAGCAGGAGCAGTGAGGAATACAGCAGGAGCAGTGAGGAATACAGCAGGAGCAGTGAGGAATACAGCAGGAGCAGTGAGGAATACAGCAGGAGCAGTGAGGAATACAGCAGGAGCAGTGAGGAATACAGCAGGAGCAGTGAGGAATACAGCAGGAGCAGTGAGGAATACAGCAGGAGCAGTGAGGAATACAGCAGGAGCAGTGAGGAATACAGCAGGAGCAGTGAGGAATACAGCAGGAGCAGTGAGGAATACAGCAGGAGCAGTGAGGAATACAGCAGGAGCAGTGAGGAATACAGCAGGAGCAGTGAGGAATACAGCAGGAGCAGTGAGGAATACAGCAGGAGCAGTGAGGAATACAGCAGGAGCAGTGAGGAATACAGCAGGAGCAGTGAGGAATACAGCAGGAGCAGTGAGGAATACAGCAGGAGCAGTGAGGAATACAGCAGGAGCAGTGAGGAATACAGCAGGAGCAGTGAGGAATACAGCAGGAGCAGTGAGGAATACAGCAGGAGCAGTGAGGAATACAGCAGGAGCAGTGAGGAATACAGCAGGAGCAGTGAGGAATACAGCAGGAGCAGTGAGGAATACAGCAGGAGCAGTGAGGAATACAGCAGGAGCAGTGAGGAATACAGCAGGAGCAGTGAGGAATACAGCAGGAGCAGTGAGGAATACAGCAGGAGCAGTGAGGAATACAGCAGGAGCAGTGAGGAATACAGCAGGAGCAGTGAGGAATACAGCAGGAGCAGTGAGGAATACAGCAGGAGCAGTGAGGAATACAGCAGGAGCAGTGAGGAATACAGCAGGAGCAGTGAGGAATACAGCAGGAGCAGTGAGGAATACAGCAGGAGCAGTGAGGAATACAGCAGGAGCAGTGAGGAATACAGCAGGAGCAGTGAGGAATACAGCAGGAGCAGTGAGGAATACAGCAGGAGCAGTGAGGAATACAGCAGGAGCAGTGAGGAATACAGCAGGAGCAGTGAGGAATACAGCAGGAGCAGTGAGGAATACAGCAGGAGCAGTGAGGAATACAGCAGGAGCAGTGAGGAATACAGCAGGAGCAGTGAGGAATACAGCAGGAGCAGTGAGGAATACAGCAGGAGCAGTGAGGAATACAGCAGGAGCAGTGAGGAATACAGCAGGAGCAGTGAGGAATACAGCAGGAGCAGTGAGGAATACAGCAGGAGCAGTGAGGAATACAGCAGGAGCAGTGAGGAATACAGCAGGAGCAGTGAGGAATACAGCAGGAGCAGTGAGGAATACAGCAGGAGCAGTGAGGAATACAGCAGGAGCAGTGAGGAATACAGCAGGAGCAGTGAGGAATACAGCAGGAGCAGTGAGGAATACAGCAGGAGCAGTGAGGAATACAGCAGGAGCAGTGAGGAATACAGCAGGAGCAGTGAGGAATACAGCAGGAGCAGTGAGGAATACAGCAGGAGCAGTGAGGAATACAGCAGGAGCAGTGAGGAATACAGCAGGAGCAGTGAGGAATACAGCAGGAGCAGTGAGGAATACAGCAGGAGCAGTGAGGAATACAGCAGGAGCAGTGAGGAATACAGCAGGAGCAGTGAGGAATACAGCAGGAGCAGTGAGGAATACAGCAGGAGCAGTGAGGAATACAGCAGGAGCAGTGAGGAATACAGCAGGAGCAGTGAGGAATACAGCAGGAGCAGTGAGGAATACAGCAGGAGCAGTGAGGAATACAGCAGGAGCAGTGAGGAATACAGCAGGAGCAGTGAGGAATACAGCAGGAGCAGTGAGGAATACAGCAGGAGCAGTGAGGAATACAGCAGGAGCAGTGAGGAATACAGCAGGAGCAGTGAGGAATACAGCAGGAGCAGTGAGGAATACAGCAGGAGCAGTGAGGAATACAGCAGGAGCAGTGAGGAATACAGCAGGAGCAGTGAGGAATACAGCAGGAGCAGTGAGGAATACAGCAGGAGCAGTGAGGAATACAGCAGGAGCAGTGAGGAATACAGCAGGAGCAGTGAGGAATACAGCAGGAGCAGTGAGGAATACAGCAGGAGCAGTGAGGAATACAGCAGGAGCAGTGAGGAATACAGCAGGAGCAGTGAGGAATACAGCAGGAGCAGTGAGGAATACAGCAGGAGCAGTGAGGAATACAGCAGGAGCAGTGAGGAATACAGCAGGAGCAGTGAGGAATACAGCAGGAGCAGTGAGGAATACAGCAGGAGCAGTGAGGAATACAGCAGGAGCAGTGAGGAATACAGCAGGAGCAGTGAGGAATACAGCAGGAGCAGTGAGGAATACAGCAGGAGCAGTGAGGAATACAGCAGGAGCAGTGAGGAATACAGCAGGAGCAGTGAGGAATACAGCAGGAGCAGTGAGGAATACAGCAGGAGCAGTGAGGAATACAGCAGGAGCAGTGAGGAATACAGCAGGAGCAGTGAGGAATACAGCAGGAGCAGTGAGGAATACAGCAGGAGCAGTGAGGAATACAGCAGGAGCAGTGAGGAATACAGCAGGAGCAGTGAGGAATACAGCAGGAGCAGTGAGGAATACAGCAGGAGCAGTGAGGAATACAGCAGGAGCAGTGAGGAATACAGCAGGAGCAGTGAGGAATACAGCAGGAGCAGTGAGGAATACAGCAGGAGCAGTGAGGAATACAGCAGGAGCAGTGAGGAATACAGCAGGAGCAGTGAGGAATACAGCAGGAGCAGTGAGGAATACAGCAGGAGCAGTGAGGAATACAGCAGGAGCAGTGAGGAATACAGCAGGAGCAGTGAGGAATACAGCAGGAGCAGTGAGGAATACAGCAGGAGCAGTGAGGAATACAGCAGGAGCAGTGAGGAATACAGCAGGAGCAGTGAGGAATACAGCAGGAGCAGTGAGGAATACAGCAGGAGCAGTGAGGAATACAGCAGGAGCAGTGAGGAATACAGCAGGAGCAGTGAGGAATACAGCAGGAGCAGTGAGGAATACAGCAGGAGCAGTGAGGAATACAGCAGGAGCAGTGAGGAATACAGCAGGAGCAGTGAGGAATACAGCAGGAGCAGTGAGGAATACAGCAGGAGCAGTGAGGAATACAGCAGGAGCAGTGAGGAATACAGCAGGAGCAGTGAGGAATACAGCAGGAGCAGTGAGGAATACAGCAGGAGCAGTGAGGAATACAGCAGGAGCAGTGAGGAATACAGCAGGAGCAGTGAGGAATACAGCAGGAGCAGTGAGGAATACAGCAGGAGCAGTGAGGAATACAGCAGGAGCAGTGAGGAATACAGCAGGAGCAGTGAGGAATACAGCAGGAGCAGTGAGGAATACAGCAGGAGCAGTGAGGAATACAGCAGGAGCAGTGAGGAATACAGCAGGAGCAGTGAGGAATACAGCAGGAGCAGTGAGGAATACAGCAGGAGCAGTGAGGAATACAGCAGGAGCAGTGAGGAATACAGCAGGAGCAGTGAGGAATACAGCAGGAGCAGTGAGGAATACAGCAGGAGCAGTGAGGAATACAGCAGGAGCAGTGAGGAATACAGCAGGAGCAGTGAGGAATACAGCAGGAGCAGTGAGGAATACAGCAGGAGCAGTGAGGAATACAGCAGGAGCAGTGAGGAATACAGCAGGAGCAGTGAGGAATACAGCAGGAGCAGTGAGGAATACAGCAGGAGCAGTGAGGAATACAGCAGGAGCAGTGAGGAATACAGCAGGAGCAGTGAGGAATACAGCAGGAGCAGTGAGGAATACAGCAGGAGCAGTGAGGAATACAGCAGGAGCAGTGAGGAATACAGCAGGAGCAGTGAGGAATACAGCAGGAGCAGTGAGGAATACAGCAGGAGCAGTGAGGAATACAGCAGGAGCAGTGAGGAATACAGCAGGAGCAGTGAGGAATACAGCAGGAGCAGTGAGGAATACAGCAGGAGCAGTGAGGAATACAGCAGGAGCAGTGAGGAATACAGCAGGAGCAGTGAGGAATACAGCAGGAGCAGTGAGGAATACAGCAGGAGCAGTGAGGAATACAGCAGGAGCAGTGAGGAATACAGCAGGAGCAGTGAGGAATACAGCAGGAGCAGTGAGGAATACAGCAGGAGCAGTGAGGAATACAGCAGGAGCAGTGAGGAATACAGCAGGAGCAGTGAGGAATACAGCAGGAGCAGTGAGGAATACAGCAGGAGCAGTGAGGAATACAGCAGGAGCAGTGAGGAATACAGCAGGAGCAGTGAGGAATACAGCAGGAGCAGTGAGGAATACAGCAGGAGCAGTGAGGAATACAGCAGGAGCAGTGAGGAATACAGCAGGAGCAGTGAGGAATACAGCAGGAGCAGTGAGGAATACAGCAGGAGCAGTGAGGAATACAGCAGGAGCAGTGAGGAATACAGCAGGAGCAGTGAGGAATACAGCAGGAGCAGTGAGGAATACAGCAGGAGCAGTGAGGAATACAGCAGGAGCAGTGAGGAATACAGCAGGAGCAGTGAGGAATACAGCAGGAGCAGTGAGGAATACAGCAGGAGCAGTGAGGAATACAGCAGGAGCAGTGAGGAATACAGCAGGAGCAGTGAGGAATACAGCAGGAGCAGTGAGGAATACAGCAGGAGCAGTGAGGAATACAGCAGGAGCAGTGAGGAATACAGCAGGAGCAGTGAGGAATACAGCAGGAGCAGTGAGGAATACAGCAGGAGCAGTGAGGAATACAGCAGGAGCAGTGAGGAATACAGCAGGAGCAGTGAGGAATACAGCAGGAGCAGTGAGGAATACAGCAGGAGCAGTGAGGAATACAGCAGGAGCAGTGAGGAATACAGCAGGAGCAGTGAGGAATACAGCAGGAGCAGTGAGGAATACAGCAGGAGCAGTGAGGAATACAGCAGGAGCAGTGAGGAATACAGCAGGAGCAGTGAGGAATACAGCAGGAGCAGTGAGGAATACAGCAGGAGCAGTGAGGAATACAGCAGGAGCAGTGAGGAATACAGCAGGAGCAGTGAGGAATACAGCAGGAGCAGTGAGGAATACAGCAGGAGCAGTGAGGAATACAGCAGGAGCAGTGAGGAATACAGCAGGAGCAGTGAGGAATACAGCAGGAGCAGTGAGGAATACAGCAGGAGCAGTGAGGAATACAGCAGGAGCAGTGAGGAATACAGCAGGAGCAGTGAGGAATACAGCAGGAGCAGTGAGGAATACAGCAGGAGCAGTGAGGAATACAGCAGGAGCAGTGAGGAATACAGCAGGAGCAGTGAGGAATACAGCAGGAGCAGTGAGGAATACAGCAGGAGCAGTGAGGAATACAGCAGGAGCAGTGAGGAATACAGCAGGAGCAGTGAGGAATACAGCAGGAGCAGTGAGGAATACAGCAGGAGCAGTGAGGAATACAGCAGGAGCAGTGAGGAATACAGCAGGAGCAGTGAGGAATACAGCAGGAGCAGTGAGGAATACAGCAGGAGCAGTGAGGAATACAGCAGGAGCAGTGAGGAATACAGCAGGAGCAGTGAGGAATACAGCAGGAGCAGTGAGGAATACAGCAGGAGCAGTGAGGAATACAGCAGGAGCAGTGAGGAATACAGCAGGAGCAGTGAGGAATACAGCAGGAGCAGTGAGGAATACAGCAGGAGCAGTGAGGAATACAGCAGGAGCAGTGAGGAATACAGCAGGAGCAGTGAGGAATACAGCAGGAGCAGTGAGGAATACAGCAGGAGCAGTGAGGAATACAGCAGGAGCAGTGAGGAATACAGCAGGAGCAGTGAGGAATACAGCAGGAGCAGTGAGGAATACAGCAGGAGCAGTGAGGAATACAGCAGGAGCAGTGAGGAATACAGCAGGAGCAGTGAGGAATACAGCAGGAGCAGTGAGGAATACAGCAGGAGCAGTGAGGAATACAGCAGGAGCAGTGAGGAATACAGCAGGAGCAGTGAGGAATACAGCAGGAGCAGTGAGGAATACAGCAGGAGCAGTGAGGAATACAGCAGGAGCAGTGAGGAATACAGCAGGAGCAGTGAGGAATACAGCAGGAGCAGTGAGGAATACAGCAGGAGCAGTGAGGAATACAGCAGGAGCAGTGAGGAATACAGCAGGAGCAGTGAGGAATACAGCAGGAGCAGTGAGGAATACAGCAGGAGCAGTGAGGAATACAGCAGGAGCAGTGAGGAATACAGCAGGAGCAGTGAGGAATACAGCAGGAGCAGTGAGGAATACAGCAGGAGCAGTGAGGAATACAGCAGGAGCAGTGAGGAATACAGCAGGAGCAGTGAGGAATACAGCAGGAGCAGTGAGGAATACAGCAGGAGCAGTGAGGAATACAGCAGGAGCAGTGAGGAATACAGCAGGAGCAGTGAGGAATACAGCAGGAGCAGTGAGGAATACAGCAGGAGCAGTGAGGAATACAGCAGGAGCAGTGAGGAATACAGCAGGAGCAGTGAGGAATACAGCAGGAGCAGTGAGGAATACAGCAGGAGCAGTGAGGAATACAGCAGGAGCAGTGAGGAATACAGCAGGAGCAGTGAGGAATACAGCAGGAGCAGTGAGGAATACAGCAGGAGCAGTGAGGAATACAGCAGGAGCAGTGAGGAATACAGCAGGAGCAGTGAGGAATACAGCAGGAGCAGTGAGGAATACAGCAGGAGCAGTGAGGAATACAGCAGGAGCAGTGAGGAATACAGCAGGAGCAGTGAGGAATACAGCAGGAGCAGTGAGGAATACAGCAGGAGCAGTGAGGAATACAGCAGGAGCAGTGAGGAATACAGCAGGAGCAGTGAGGAATACAGCAGGAGCAGTGAGGAATACAGCAGGAGCAGTGAGGAATACAGCAGGAGCAGTGAGGAATACAGCAGGAGCAGTGAGGAATACAGCAGGAGCAGTGAGGAATACAGCAGGAGCAGTGAGGAATACAGCAGGAGCAGTGAGGAATACAGCAGGAGCAGTGAGGAATACAGCAGGAGCAGTGAGGAATACAGCAGGAGCAGTGAGGAATACAGCAGGAGCAGTGAGGAATACAGCAGGAGCAGTGAGGAATACAGCAGGAGCAGTGAGGAATACAGCAGGAGCAGTGAGGAATACAGCAGGAGCAGTGAGGAATACAGCAGGAGCAGTGAGGAATACAGCAGGAGCAGTGAGGAATACAGCAGGAGCAGTGAGGAATACAGCAGGAGCAGTGAGGAATACAGCAGGAGCAGTGAGGAATACAGCAGGAGCAGTGAGGAATACAGCAGGAGCAGTGAGGAATACAGCAGGAGCAGTGAGGAATACAGCAGGAGCAGTGAGGAATACAGCAGGAGCAGTGAGGAATACAGCAGGAGCAGTGAGGAATACAGCAGGAGCAGTGAGGAATACAGCAGGAGCAGTGAGGAATACAGCAGGAGCAGTGAGGAATACAGCAGGAGCAGTGAGGAATACAGCAGGAGCAGTGAGGAATACAGCAGGAGCAGTGAGGAATACAGCAGGAGCAGTGAGGAATACAGCAGGAGCAGTGAGGAATACAGCAGGAGCAGTGAGGAATACAGCAGGAGCAGTGAGGAATACAGCAGGAGCAGTGAGGAATACAGCAGGAGCAGTGAGGAATACAGCAGGAGCAGTGAGGAATACAGCAGGAGCAGTGAGGAATACAGCAGGAGCAGTGAGGAATACAGCAGGAGCAGTGAGGAATACAGCAGGAGCAGTGAGGAATACAGCAGGAGCAGTGAGGAATACAGCAGGAGCAGTGAGGAATACAGCAGGAGCAGTGAGGAATACAGCAGGAGCAGTGAGGAGCAGCAGTGAGGAATACAGCAGGAGCAGTGAGGAATACAGCAGGAGCAGTGAGGAATACAGCAGGAGCAGTGAGGAATACAGCAGGAGCAGTGAGGAATACAGCAGGAGCAGTGAGGAATACAGCAGGAGCAGTGAGGAATACAGCAGGAGCAGTGAGGAATACAGCAGGAGCAGTGAGGAATACAGCAGGAGCAGTGAGGAATACAGCAGGAGCAGTGAGGAATACAGCAGGAGCAGTGAGGAATACAGCAGGAGCAGTGAGGAATACAGCAGGAGCAGTGAGGAATACAGCAGGAGCAGTGAGGAATACAGCAGGAGCAGTGAGGAATACAGCAGGAGCAGTGAGGAATACAGCAGGAGCAGTGAGGAATACAGCAGGAGCAGTGAGGAATACAGCAGGAGCAGTGAGGAATACAGCAGGAGCAGTGAGGAATACAGCAGGAGCAGTGAGGAATACAGCAGGAGCAGTGAGGAATACAGCAGGAGCAGTGAGGAATACAGCAGGAGCAGTGAGGAATACAGCAGGAGCAGTGAGGAATACAGCAGGAGCAGTGAGGAATACAGCAGGAGCAGTGAGGAATACAGCAGGAGCAGTGAGGAATACAGCAGGAGCAGTGAGGAATACAGCAGGAGCAGTGAGGAATACAGCAGGAGCAGTGAGGAATACAGCAGGAGCAGTGAGGAATACAGCAGGAGCAGTGAGGAATACAGCAGGAGCAGTGAGGAATACAGCAGGAGCAGTGAGGAATACAGCAGGAGCAGTGAGGAATACAGCAGGAGCAGTGAGGAATACAGCAGGAGCAGTGAGGAATACAGCAGGAGCAGTGAGGAATACAGCAGGAGCAGTGAGGAATACAGCAGGAGCAGTGAGGAATACAGCAGGAGCAGTGAGGAATACAGCAGGAGCAGTGAGGAATACAGCAGGAGCAGTGAGGAATACAGCAGGAGCAGTGAGGAATACAGCAGGAGCAGTGAGGAATACAGCAGGAGCAGTGAGGAATACAGCAGGAGCAGTGAGGAATACAGCAGGAGCAGTGAGGAATACAGCAGGAGCAGTGAGGAATACAGCAGGAGCAGTGAGGAATACAGCAGGAGCAGTGAGGAATACAGCAGGAGCAGTGAGGAATACAGCAGGAGCAGTGAGGAATACAGCAGGAGCAGTGAGGAATACAGCAGGAGCAGTGAGGAATACAGCAGGAGCAGTGAGGAATACAGCAGGAGCAGTGAGGAATACAGCAGGAGCAGTGAGGAATACAGCAGGAGCAGTGAGGAATACAGCAGGAGCAGTGAGGAATACAGCAGGAGCAGTGAGGAATACAGCAGGAGCAGTGAGGAATACAGCAGGAGCAGTGAGGAATACAGCAGGAGCAGTGAGGAATACAGCAGGAGCAGTGAGGAATACAGCAGGAGCAGTGAGGAATACAGCAGGAGCAGTGAGGAATACAGCAGGAGCAGTGAGGAATACAGCAGGAGCAGTGAGGAATACAGCAGGAGCAGTGAGGAATACAGCAGGAGCAGTGAGGAATACAGCAGGAGCAGTGAGGAATACAGCAGGAGCAGTGAGGAATACAGCAGGAGCAGTGAGGAATACAGCAGGAGCAGTGAGGAATACAGCAGGAGCAGTGAGGAATACAGCAGGAGCAGTGAGGAATACAGCAGGAGCAGTGAGGAATACAGCAGGAGCAGTGAGGAATACAGCAGGAGCAGTGAGGAATACAGCAGGAGCAGTGAGGAATACAGCAGGAGCAGTGAGGAATACAGCAGGAGCAGTGAGGAATACAGCAGGAGCAGTGAGGAATACAGCAGGAGCAGTGAGGAATACAGCAGGAGCAGTGAGGAATACAGCAGGAGCAGTGAGGAATACAGCAGGAGCAGTGAGGAATACAGCAGGAGCAGTGAGGAATACAGCAGGAGCAGTGAGGAATACAGCAGGAGCAGTGAGGAATACAGCAGGAGCAGTGAGGAATACAGCAGGAGCAGTGAGGAATACAGCAGGAGCAGTGAGGAATACAGCAGGAGCAGTGAGGAATACAGCAGGAGCAGTGAGGAATACAGCAGGAGCAGTGAGGAATACAGCAGGAGCAGTGAGGAATACAGCAGGAGCAGTGAGGAATACAGCAGGAGCAGTGAGGAATACAGCAGGAGCAGTGAGGAATACAGCAGGAGCAGTGAGGAATACAGCAGGAGCAGTGAGGAATACAGCAGGAGCAGTGAGGAATACAGCAGGAGCAGTGAGGAATACAGCAGGAGCAGTGAGGAATACAGCAGGAGCAGTGAGGAATACAGCAGGAGCAGTGAGGAATACAGCAGGAGCAGTGAGGAATACAGCAGGAGCAGTGAGGAATACAGCAGGAGCAGTGAGGAATACAGCAGGAGCAGTGAGGAATACAGCAGGAGCAGTGAGGAATACAGCAGGAGCAGTGAGGAATACAGCAGGAGCAGTGAGGAATACAGCAGGAGCAGTGAGGAATACAGCAGGAGCAGTGAGGAATACAGCAGGAGCAGTGAGGAATACAGCAGGAGCAGTGAGGAATACAGCAGGAGCAGTGAGGAATACAGCAGGAGCAGTGAGGAATACAGCAGGAGCAGTGAGGAATACAGCAGGAGCAGTGAGGAATACAGCAGGAGCAGTGAGGAATACAGCAGGAGCAGTGAGGAATACAGCAGGAGCAGTGAGGAATACAGCAGGAGCAGTGAGGAATACAGCAGGAGCAGTGAGGAATACAGCAGGAGCAGTGAGGAATACAGCAGGAGCAGTGAGGAATACAGCAGGAGCAGTGAGGAATACAGCAGGAGCAGTGAGGAATACAGCAGGAGCAGTGAGGAATACAGCAGGAGCAGTGAGGAATACAGCAGGAGCAGTGAGGAATACAGCAGGAGCAGTGAGGAATACAGCAGGAGCAGTGAGGAATACAGCAGGAGCAGTGAGGAATACAGCAGGAGCAGTGAGGAATACAGCAGGAGCAGTGAGGAATACAGCAGGAGCAGTGAGGAATACAGCAGGAGCAGTGAGGAATACAGCAGGAGCAGTGAGGAATACAGCAGGAGCAGTGAGGAATACAGCAGGAGCAGTGAGGAATACAGCAGGAGCAGTGAGGAATACAGCAGGAGCAGTGAGGAATACAGCAGGAGCAGTGAGGAATACAGCAGGAGCAGTGAGGAATACAGCAGGAGCAGTGAGGAATACAGCAGGAGCAGTGAGGAATACAGCAGGAGCAGTGAGGAATACAGCAGGAGCAGTGAGGAATACAGCAGGAGCAGTGAGGAATACAGCAGGAGCAGTGAGGAATACAGCAGGAGCAGTGAGGAATACAGCAGGAGCAGTGAGGAATACAGCAGGAGCAGTGAGGAATACAGCAGGAGCAGTGAGGAATACAGCAGGAGCAGTGAGGAATACAGCAGGAGCAGTGAGGAATACAGCAGGAGCAGTGAGGAATACAGCAGGAGCAGTGAGGAATACAGCAGGAGCAGTGAGGAATACAGCAGGAGCAGTGAGGAATACAGCAGGAGCAGTGAGGAATACAGCAGGAGCAGTGAGGAATACAGCAGGAGCAGTGAGGAATACAGCAGGAGCAGTGAGGAATACAGCAGGAGCAGTGAGGAATACAGCAGGAGCAGTGAGGAATACAGCAGGAGCAGTGAGGAATACAGCAGGAGCAGTGAGGAATACAGCAGGAGCAGTGAGGAATACAGCAGGAGCAGTGAGGAATACAGCAGGAGCAGTGAGGAATACAGCAGGAGCAGTGAGGAATACAGCAGGAGCAGTGAGGAATACAGCAGGAGCAGTGAGGAATACAGCAGGAGCAGTGAGGAATACAGCAGGAGCAGTGAGGAATACAGCAGGAGCAGTGAGGAATACAGCAGGAGCAGTGAGGAATACAGCAGGAGCAGTGAGGAATACAGCAGGAGCAGTGAGGAATACAGCAGGAGCAGTGAGGAATACAGCAGGAGCAGTGAGGAATACAGCAGGAGCAGTGAGGAATACAGCAGGAGCAGTGAGGAATACAGCAGGAGCAGTGAGGAATACAGCAGGAGCAGTGAGGAATACAGCAGGAGCAGTGAGGAATACAGCAGGAGCAGTGAGGAATACAGCAGGAGCAGTGAGGAATACAGCAGGAGCAGTGAGGAATACAGCAGGAGCAGTGAGGAATACAGCAGGAGCAGTGAGGAATACAGCAGGAGCAGTGAGGAATACAGCAGGAGCAGTGAGGAATACAGCAGGAGCAGTGAGGAATACAGCAGGAGCAGTGAGGAATACAGCAGGAGCAGTGAGGAATACAGCAGGAGCAGTGAGGAATACAGCAGGAGCAGTGAGGAATACAGCAGGAGCAGTGAGGAATACAGCAGGAGCAGTGAGGAATACAGCAGGAGCAGTGAGGAATACAGCAGGAGCAGTGAGGAATACAGCAGGAGCAGTGAGGAATACAGCAGGAGCAGTGAGGAATACAGCAGGAGCAGTGAGGAATACAGCAGGAGCAGTGAGGAATACAGCAGGAGCAGTGAGGAATACAGCAGGAGCAGTGAGGAATACAGCAGGAGCAGTGAGGAATACAGCAGGAGCAGTGAGGAATACAGCAGGAGCAGTGAGGAATACAGCAGGAGCAGTGAGGAATACAGCAGGAGCAGTGAGGAATACAGCAGGAGCAGTGAGGAATACAGCAGGAGCAGTGAGGAATACAGCAGGAGCAGTGAGGAATACAGCAGGAGCAGTGAGGAATACAGCAGGAGCAGTGAGGAATACAGCAGGAGCAGTGAGGAATACAGCAGGAGCAGTGAGGAATACAGCAGGAGCAGTGAGGAATACAGCAGGAGCAGTGAGGAATACAGCAGGAGCAGTGAGGAATACAGCAGGAGCAGTGAGGAATACAGCAGGAGCAGTGAGGAATACAGCAGGAGCAGTGAGGAATACAGCAGGAGCAGTGAGGAATACAGCAGGAGCAGTGAGGAATACAGCAGGAGCAGTGAGGAATAGAGCAGGAGCAGTGAGGAATACAGCAGGAGCAGTGAGGAATACAGCAGCAGTGAGGAATACAGCAGGAGCAGTGAGGAATACAGCAGGAGCAGTGAGGAATACAGCAGGAGCAGTGAGGAATACAGCAGGAGCAGTGAGGAATACAGCAGGAGCAGTGAGGAATACAGCAGGAGCAGTGAGGAATACAGCAGGAGCAGTGAGGAATACAGCAGGAGCAGTGAGGAATACAGCAGGAGCAGTGAGGAATACAGCAGGAGCAGTGAGGAATACAGCAGGAGCAGTGAGGAATAAGCAGGAGCAGTGAGGAATACAGCAGGAGCAGTGAGGAATACAGCAGGAGCAGTGAGGAATACAGCAGGAGCAGTGAGGAATACAGCAGGAGCAGTGAGGAATACAGCAGGAGCAGTGAGGAATACAGCAGGAGCAGTGAGGAATACAGCAGGAGCAGTGAGGAATACAGCAGGAGCAGTGAGGAATACAGCAGGAGCAGTGAGGAATACAGCAGGAGCAGTGAGGAATACAGCAGGAGCAGTGAGGAATACAGCAGGAGCAGTGAGGAATACAGCAGGAGCAGTGAGGAATACAGCAGGAGCAGTGAGGAATACAGCAGGAGCAGTGAGGAATACAGCAGGAGCAGTGAGGAATACAGCAGGAGCAGTGAGGAATACAGCAGGAGCAGTGAGGAATACAGCAGGAGCAGTGAGGAATACAGCAGGAGCAGTGAGGAATACAGCAGGAGAGCAGTGAGGAATACAGCAGGAGCAGTGAGGAATACAGCAGGAGCAGTGAGGAATACAGCAGGAGCAGTGAGGAATACAGCAGGAGCAGTGAGGAATACAGCAGGAGCAGTGAGGAATACAGCAGGAGCAGTGAGGAATACAGCAGGAGCAGTGAGGAATACAGCAGGAGCAGTGAGGAATACAGCAGGAGCAGTGAGGAATACAGCAGGAGCAGTGAGGAATACAGCAGGAGCAGTGAGGAATACAGCAGGAGCAGTGAGGAATACAGCAGGAGCAGTGAGGAATACAGCAGGAGCAGTGAGGAATACAGCAGGAGCAGTGAGGAATACAGCAGGAGCAGTGAGGAATACAGCAGGAGCAGTGAGGAATACAGCAGGAGCAGTGAGGAATACAGCAGGAGCAGTGAGGAATACAGCAGGAGCAGTGAGGAATACAGCAGGAGCAGTGAGGAATACAGCAGAGCAGTGAGGAATACAGCAGGAGCAGTGAGGAATACAGCAGGAGCAGTGAGGAATACAGCAGGAGCAGTGAGGAATACAGCAGGAGCAGTGAGGAATACAGCAGGAGCAGTGAGGAATACAGCAGGAGCAGTGAGGAATACAGCAGGAGCAGTGAGGAATACAGCAGGAGCAGTGAGGAATACAGCAGGAGCAGTGAGGAATACAGCAGGAGCAGTGAGGAATACAGCAGGAGCAGTGAGGAATACAGCAGGAGCAGTGAGGAATACAGCAGGAGCAGTGAGGAATACAGCAGGAGCAGTGAGGAATACAGCAGGAGCAGTGAGGAATACAGCAGGAGCAGTGAGGAATACAGCAGGAGCAGTGAGGAATACAGCAGGAGCAGTGAGGAATACAGCAGGAGCAGTGAGGAATACAGCAGGAGCAGTGAGGAATACAGCAGGAGCAGTGAGGAATACAGCAGGAGCAGTGAGGAATACAGCAGGAGCAGTGAGGAATACAGCAGGAGCAGTGAGGAATACAGCAGGAGCAGTGAGGAATACAGCAGGAGCAGTGAGGAATACAGCAGGAGCAGTGAGGAATACAGCAGGAGCAGTGAGGAATACAGCAGGAGCAGTGAGGAATACAGCAGGAGCAGTGAGGAATACAGCAGGAGCAGTGAGGAATACAGCAGGAGCAGTGAGGAATACAGCAGGAGCAGTGAGGAATACAGCAGGAGCAGTGAGGAATACAGCAGGAGCAGTGAGGAATACAGCAGGAGCAGTGAGGAATACAGCAGGAGCAGTGAGGAATACAGCAGGAGCAGTGAGGAATACAGCAGGAGCAGTGAGGAATACAGCAGGAGCAGTGAGGAATACAGCAGGAGCAGTGAGGAATACAGCAGGAGCAGTGAGGAATACAGCAGGAGCAGTGAGGAATACAGCAGGAGCAGTGAGGAATACAGCAGGAGCAGTGAGGAATACAGCAGGAGCAGTGAGGATACAGCAGGAGCAGTGAGGAATACAGCAGGAGCAGTGAGGAATACAGCAGGAGCAGTGAGGAATACAGCAGGAGCAGTGAGGAATACAGCAGGAGCAGTGAGGAATACAGCAGGAGCAGTGAGGAATACAGCAGGAGCAGTGAGGAATACAGCAGGAGCAGTGAGGAATACAGCAGGAGCAGTGAGGAATACAGCAGGAGCAGTGAGGAATACAGCAGGAGCAGTGAGGAATACAGCAGGAGCAGTGAGGAATACAGCAGGAGCAGTGAGGAATACAGCAGGAGCAGTGAGGAATACAGCAGGAGCAGTGAGGAATACAGCAGGAGCAGTGAGGAATACAGCAGGAGCAGGGAGGAATACAGCAGGAGCAGTGAGGAATACAGCAGGAGCAGTGAGGAATAGCAGGAGCAGCAGGAGGAATACAGCAGGAGCAGTGAGGAATACAGCAGGAGCAGTGAGGAATACAGCAGGAGCAGTGAGGAATACAGCAGGAGCAGTGAGGAATAGAGCAGAGGAGCAGTGAGGAAAACAGCAGCAGGAGCAGTGAGGAATACAGCAGGAGCAGTGAGGAATACAGCAGGAAGCAGTGAGGAATACAGCAGGAGCAGTGAGGAATACAGCAGGAGCAGTGAGGAATACAGCAGGAGCAGTGAGGAATAGAGCAGGAGCAGTGAGGAATACAGCAGGAGCAGTGAGGAATAGAGCAGGAGCAGTGAGGAATACAGCAGGAGCAGCGAGGAATACAGCAGGAGCAGTGAGGAATACAGCAGGAGCAGTGAGGAATACAGCAGAGTAGCAGTACAGGAAAGTGAGGAATACAGCAGGAGCAGTGAGGAATACAGCAGGAGCAGTGAGGAATACAGCAGGAGCAGTGAGGAATACAGCAGGAGCAGTGAGGAATACAGCAGGAGCAGTGAGGAATACAGCAGGAGCAGTGAGGAATACAGCAGGAGCAGTGAGGAATACAGCAGGAGCAGTGAGGAATACAGCAGGAGCAGTGAGGAATACAGCAGGAGCAGTGAGGAATACAGCAGGAGCAGCGAGGAATACAGCAGGAGCAGTGAGGAATACAGCAGGAGCAGTGAGGAATACAGCAGGAGCAGTGAGGAATACAGCAGGAGCAGTGAGGAATACAGCAGGAGCAGTGAGGAATACAGCAGGAGCAGTGAGGAATACAGGCGGAGCAGTGAGGAAGTGAGGAATACAGCAGGAGCAGTGAGGAATACAGCAGGAGCAGTGAGGAATACAGCAGGAGCAGTGAGGAATACAGCAGGAGCAGTGAGGAATACAGCAGGAGCAGTGAGGAATACAGCAGGAGCAGTGAGGAATACAGCAGGAGCAGTGAGGAATACAGCAGGAGCAGTGAGGAATAGAGCAGGAGCAGTGAGGAATACAGCAGGAGCAGTGAGGAATACAGCAGGAGCAGTGAGGAATACAGCAGAGTCAGTGAGGAATAGAGCAGGAGCAGTGAGGAATACAGCAGGAGCAGTGAGGAATACAGCAGGAGCAGTGAGGAATACAGCAGGAGCAGTGAGGAATACAGCAGGAGCAGTGAGGAATACAGCAGGAGCAGTGAGGAATACAGCAGGAGCAGTGAGGAATACAGCAGGAGCAGTGAGGAATACAGCAGGAGCAGTGAGGAATACAGCAGGAGCAGTGAGGAATACAGCAGGAGCAGTGAGGAATACAGCAGGAGCAGTGAGGAATACAGCAGGAGCAGTGAGGAATACAGCAGGAGCAGTGAGGAATACAGCAGGAGCAGTGAGGAATACAGCAGGAGCAGTGAGGAATACAGCAGGAGCAGTGAGGAATACAGCAGGAGCAGTGAGGAATACAGCAGGAGCAGTGAGGAATACAGCAGGAGCAGTGAGGAATACAGCAGGAGCAGTGAGGAATACAGCAGGAGCAGTGAGGAATACAGCAGGAGCAGTGAGGAATACAGCAGGAGCAGTGAGGAATACAGCAGGAGCAGTGAGGAATACAGCAGGAGCAGTGAGGAATACAGCAGGAGCAGTGAGGAATACAGCAGGAGCAGTGAGGAATACAGCAGGAGCAGTGAGGAATACAGCAGGAGCAGTGAGGAACAGCAGGAGCAGTGAGGAATACAGCAGGAGCAGTGAGGAATACAGCAGGAGCAGTGAGGAATACAGCAGGAGCAGTGAGGAATACAGCAGGAGCAGTGAGGAATACAGCAGGAGCAGTGAGGAATACAGCAGGAGCAGTGAGGAATACAGCAGGAGCAGTGAGGAATACAGCAGAGCAGTGAGGAATACAGCAGGAGCAGTAGTGGGAATACAGCAGGAGCAGTGAGGAATACAGCAGGAGCAGTGAGTGAGGAATACAGCAGGAGCAGTGAGGAATACAGCAGGAGCAGTGAGGAATACAGCAGGAAGTGAGGAATACAGCAGGAGCAGTGAGGAATACAGCAGGAGCAGTGAGGAATACAGCAGGAGCAGTGAGGAATACAGCAGGAGCAGTGAGGAATACAGCAGGAGCAGTGAGGAATACAGCAGGAGCAGTGAGGAATACAGCAGGAGCAGTGAGGAATACAGCAGGAGCAGTGAGGAATACAGCAGGAGCAGTGAGGAATACAGCAGGAGCAGTGAGGAATACAGCAGGAGCAGTGAGGAATACAGCAGGAGCAGTGAGGAATACAGCAGGAGCAGTGAGGAATACAGCAGGAGCAGTGAGGAATACAGCAGGAGCAGTGAGGAATACAGCAGGAGCAGTGAGGAATACAGCAGGAGCAGTGAGGAATACAGCAGGAGCAGTGAGGAATACAGCAGGAGCAGTGAGGAATACAGCAGGAGCAGTGAGGAATACAGCAGGAGCAGTGAGGAATACAGCAGGAGCAGTGAGGAATAGAGCAGGAGCAGTGAGGAATACAGCAGGAGCAGTGAGGAATACAGCAGGAGCAGTGAGGAATACAGCAGGAGCAGTGAGGAATACAGCGAGCAGTGAGGAATACAGCAGGAGCAGTGAGGAATACAGCAGGAGCAGTGAGGAATACAGCAGGAGCAGTGAGGAATACAGCAGGAGCAGTGAGGAATACAGCAGGAGCAGAGTGAGAATACAGGCAGAGCAGTGAGGAATACAGCAGGAGCAGTGAGGAGGAATACAGCAGGAGCAGTGAGGAATACAGCAGGAGCAGTGAGGAATACAGCAGGAGCAGTGAGGAATACAGCAGGAGCAGTGAGGAATACAGCAGGAGCAGTGAGGAATACAGCAGGAGCAGTGAGGAATACAGCAGGAGCAGTGAGGAATACAGCAGGAGCAGTGAGGAATACAGCAGGAGCAGTGAGGAATACAGCAGGAGCAGTGAGGAACAGAGAAGCAGCAGTGAGGAATACAGCAGGAGCAGTGAGGAATACAGCAGGAGCAGTGAGGAATACAGCAGGAGCAGTGAGGAATACAGCAGGAGCAGTGAGGAATACAGCAGGAGCAGTGAGGAATACAGCAGGAGCAGTGAGGAATACAGCAGGAGCAGTGAGGAATACAGCAGGAGCAGTGAGGAATACAGCAGGAGCAGTGAGGATAACAGCAGGAGCAGTGAGGAATAGAGCAGGAGCAGTGAGGAATACAGCAGGAGCAGTGAGGAATACAGCAGGAGCAGTGAGGAATACAGCAGGAGCAGTGAGGAATACAGCAGGAGCAGTGAGGAATACAGCAGGAGCAGTGAGGAATACAGCAGGAGCAGTGAGGAATACAGCAGGAGCAGTGAGGAATAGAGCAGGAGCAGTGAGGAATACAGCAGGAGCAGTGAGGGAAGGAAATACAGCAGGAGCAGTGAGGAATACAGCAGGAGCAGTGAGGAATACAGCAGGAGCAGTGAGGAATACAGCAGGATAGCAGTGAGGAATACAGCAGGAGCAGTGAGGAATACAGCAGGAGCAGTGAGGAATACAGCAGGAGCAGTGAGGAATACAGCAGGAGCAGTGAGGAATACAGCAGGAGCAGTGGGAATACAGCAGGAGCAGTGAGGAATACAGCAGGAGCAGTGAGAATACAGCAGGAGCAGTGAGGAATACAGCAGGAGCAGTGAGGAATACAGCAGGAGCAGTGAGGAATACAGCAGGAGCAGTGAGGAATACAGCAGGAGCATGAGGAATACAGCAGGAGCAGTGAGGAATACAGCAGGAGCAGTGAGCAATACAGCAGGAGCATTGAGGAATACAGCAGGAGCAGTGAGGAATACAGCAGGAGCAGTGAGGAATACAGAGAGCAGTGAGGGAAGCAGTGAGGAATACAGCAGGAGCAGTGAGGAATACAGCAGGAGCAGTGAGGAATACAGCAGGAGCAGTGAGGAATACAGCAGGAGCAGTGAGGAATACAGCAGGAGCAGTGAGGAATACAGCAGGAGCAGTGAGGAGGAATACAGCAGGAGCAGTGAGGAATACAGCAGGAGCAGTGAGGAATACAGCAGGAGCAGTGAGGAATACAGAGCAAGCAGTGAGGAATACAGCAGGAGCAGTGAGGAATACAGCAGGAGCAGTGAGGAATACAGCAGGAGCAGTGAGGAATACAGTAGGAGCAGTGAGGAATACAGCAGGAACAGTGAGGAATACAGCAGGAGCAGTGAGGAATACAGCAGGAGCAGTGAGGAATACAGCAGGAGCAGTGAGGAATACAGCAGGAGCAGTGAGGAATACAGCAGGAGCAGTGAGGAATACAGCAGGAGCAGTGAGGAATACAGCAGGAGCAGTGAGGAATTACAGCAGGAGCAGTGAGGAATACAGCAGGAGCAGTGAGGAATACAGCAGGAGCAGTGAGGAATACAGCAGGAGCAGTGAGGAATACAGCAGGAGCAGTGAGGAATACAGCAGGAGCAGTGAGGAATACAGCAGGAGCAGTGAGGAATACAGCAGGAGCAGTGAGGAATACAGCAGGAGCAGTGAGGAATACAGCAGGAGCAGTGAGGAATACAGCAGGAGCAGTGAGGAATACAGCAGGAGCAGTGAGGAATACAGCAGGAGAAGTGAGGAATACAGCAGGAGCAGTGAGGAATACAGCAGGAGCAGTGAGGAATACAGCAGGAGCAGTGAGGAATACAGCAGGAGCAGTGAGGAATACAGCAGGAGCAGTGAGAATACAGCAGGAGCAGTGAGGAATACAGCAGGAGCAGTGAGGAATACAGCAGGAGCAGTGAGGAATACGCAGGAGCAGTGAGGAATTACAGCAGGAGCAGTGAGGAATACAGCAGGAGCAGTGAGGAATACAGCAGGAGCAGTGAGGAATACAGCAGGAGCAGTGAGGAATACAGCAGGAGCAGTGAGGAATACAGCAGGAGCAGTGAGGAATACAGCAGGAGCAGTGAGGAAAAGTGCAGGAGCAGTGAGGAATACAGCAGGAGCAGTGAGGAATACAGCAGGAGCAGTGAGGAATACAGCAGGAGAGCAGTGAGGAATACAGCAGGAGCAGTGAGGAATACAGCAGGAGCAGTGAGGAATACAGCAGGAGCAGTGAGGAATACAGCAGGAGCAGTGAGGAATACAGCAGGAGCAGTGAGGAATACAGCAGGAGCAGTGAGGAATACAGCAGGAGCAGTGAGGAATACAGCAGGAGCAGTGAGGAATACAGCAGGAGCAGTGAGGAATACAGCAGGAGCAGTGAGGAATACAGCAGGAGCAGTGAGGAATACAGCAGGAGCAGTGAGGAATACAGCAGGAGCAGTGAGGAATACAGCAGGAGCAGTGAGGAATACAGCAGGAGCAGTGAGAATACAGCAGGAGCAGTGAGGAATACAGCAGGAGCAGTGAGGAATACAGCAGGAGCAGTGAGGAATACAGCAGGAGCAGTGAGGAATACAGCAGGAGCAGTGAGGAATACAGCAGGAGCAGTGAGGAATAGAGCAGGAGCAGTGAGGAATACAGCAGGAGCAGTGAGGAATACAGCAGAGCAGTGAGGAATACAGCAGGAGCAGTGAGGGAATAGAGCAGGAGCAGTGAGGAATACAGCAGGAGCAGTGAGGAATACAGCAGGAGCAGCGAGGAAATGAATACAGAGGAGCAGTGAGGAATACAGCAGGAGCAGTGAGGAATACAGCAGGAGCAGTGAGGAATACAGCAGGAGCAGTGAGGAATACAGCAGGAGCAGTGAGGAATACAGCAGGAGCAGTGAAGAATACAGCAGGAGCAGTGAGGAATACAGCAGGAGCAGTGAGGAATACAGCAGGAGCAGTGAGGAGAATACAGCAGGAGCAGTGAGGAATACAGCAGGAGCAGTGAGGAATACAGCAGGAGCAGTGAGGAATACAGCAGGGAGCAGTGAGGAATACAGCAGGAGCAGTGAGGAATACAGCAGGAGCAGTGAGGAATACAGCAGGAGCAGTGAGGAATACAGCAGGAGCAGTGAGGAATACAGCAGGAGCAGTGAGGATAAAGCAGGAGCAGTGAGGAATACAGCAGGAGCAGTGAGGAATACAGCAGGAGCAGTGAGGAATACGCAGGAGCAGTGAGGAATACAGCAGGAGCAGTGAGGAATACAGCAGGAGCAGTGAGGAATACAGCAGGAGCAGTGAGGAATACAGCAGAGCAGTGAGGAATACAGCAGGAGCAGTGAGGAATAGAGCAGGAGCAGTGAGGAAAGAGCAGCAGCAGCAGTGAGGAATACAGCAGGAGCAGTGAGGAATACAGCAGGAACAGTGAGGAATACAGCAGGAGCAGTGAGGAATACAGCAGGAGCAGTGAGGAATACAGCAGGAGCAGTGAGGAATTCAGCAGGAGCAGTGAGGAATACAGCAGGAGCAGTGAGGAATACAGCAGGAGCAGTGAGGAATACAGCAGGAGCAGTGAGGAATACAGCAGGAGCAGTGAGAATAGAGCAGGAGCAGTGAGGAATAAGCAGGAGCAGTGAGGAATACGGCAGGAGCAGTGAGGAATACAGCAGGAGCAGTGAGGAATACAGCAGGAGCAGTGAGGAATACAGCAGGAGCAGTGAGGAATACAGCAGGAGCAGTGAGGAATACAGCAGGAGCAGTGAAAAATACAGCAGGAGCAGTGAGGAATACAGCAGGAGCAGTGAGGAATACAGCAGGAGCAGTGAGGAATACAGCAGGAGCAGTGAGGAATACAGCAGGAGCAGTGAGGAATACAGCAGGAGCAGTGAGGAATACAGCAGGAGCAGTGAGGAATACAGC